>JAOEHX010060950.1:8321-25894 GCA_025448015.1 Bolborhynchus lineola
AGCAATGGAGATCAGAATCTGGCTTGAAACTTTGCATATTCGCTATTAAATTTGGAAAAGGGAACCCCTGTCTGTCTCAATTTCTCAAGTGCTATCTGTCTGTTACCAGGCACATGCGCATTAACTGTGTGTTTTAAAACTTTGTTTGGTTGAACTTGTCATTCTAGGCTAAAATTGTGTGACCTAACTTGTAGTAGCTTTTGCAGTGAAGGTATCATTTACTGTTGAGTATATTTTACTGTGCTGTTATAGATCTTTTCACTCAACCAGCTGTCTAACATGTTGAATAGTCTTTCATCTTGTCAAACACTTCCATTCCCCTTTCTACAGCTTTCTCAGCCAACATGTACACACCTAATCAATCTAATGCCACTGTCTCCAGACTTTAAAACCAAAAAGCACTGCCCAAACTACTTTTTTAAAGAGACAGTCATCCTTTTCCAGTAAATTCATCATCAAGAGGACTGATAAATTGTCAAATGAGAAGAAACACTTCTCCGAAACTGTTACTCTAGGTCCAGCCTTAGAGCTCCAGTTCACTCACTGAATCTGTCATTTAGTAAAGGCTGTTGGGGCTTCCCTTCACACTGATCGTGTATATGTTAATGTAATTTAATTTAATAAACATCTTACCCATGGGACTGAGCTTCAGTCCTCTTGTTTTTGCTTGCATATACTTTTTTTTTTTTTTTCCATTTTTAGGCAAACAAGATTAGTCTGCTTCAATCTGTTCAATGCCATTTTTTTATTTTTTATTTTTTTTTCTACTTATCCTTCATCAATGGGAACTCCATTAGTAGATTGATATTTACATCATACAAGCGGCAGGTGAAAAAATGCCTACTGGCATTGCCTTCAGGTGGCTCCTGCTATGTGATATAGTAGACAACTTGCATGGTATTGAGTATTCATTAGGGTTGCTTTTATTTTTATTACTTTTATTTCATTAGATATACTACCTTCTGAGACTGTATGAAGTGAACCATGTCACTCGGTGAGATTACTGCTCAGTTAATAACAGTTCTGAAATTGGTCAATTGGGAATAGGCTATGTAGCAAGAACCCCTAAAATGTGTATATGCGTATTGGGGGACAGGGTAGCTCTCCGAAGGGAAAGGTTTTTCTTCTGTTGCTAGATTCTCTGGTGAAACATTTTTCAATTGCATGCTTATTTCTATTTGTGCTTTTAGTTAAAACAGATAATAACACCTGAAACAAATACATTTATAGCCACCAGGTACAGATGAAATAGAGAGGCCTGAACAACAGATAGAGGTGGGTGCTTTGTATTTTCAGTCTGGATTTGAATTACTAAGGATGGAGAGAGGTAAAGACTCTTCAACCTTTAAGCCCCTTTGACATTCACAAAGTGCTAAAAGTCAGCTGGGGTCTCAGCTCTGACAAATTTGCATCTCTTTGAATATGATGCTTGAAAAGCCAAGCAGCTAGATTAAATTTTGCCATGGAGAAAATGAGAAAGGCTTCCATCTCCCAGGTCTACTGGGAGGATCTTTATGGTTGATTTACTTTTTTTAAATAAATATTTCTTTATGTATTTTCTCTAGTTTGTGTCCAGCCTTCCTTTATCATGTATGCTGTAACTTCTGCTACTTATATCAGCCCACAGTACGTCAATCTGGGTAGAGTACAAGGTGAAAGAATATTTCAGTCTAAGCTGCATATTCCTCCTGTGTTTTCTGATTAAAATTTCCAAGCAAACCTTGGAATAAACTATAGTTGACATGACTTCTAAAATAATTTAAACAGTTTATAAACCAAGGGCTAAATCTTACAAACCTTCCCTACGCCATTTGTACACAGAAATGCTGCAGGTTTACAGGAGCGGGCCCAGCTATGTAGCTGAAACCCTAATATAGAAGACAGCAGGCAGAGTAATGATTGTAGCAAACCCATAAAAATAGTAAACTGATTGCCCATTGAACAAAATCTACTAAAGTATGAATTATCTAATGAGCTGCTGCTGTGGTTCAGGCTGACTTATCCTGCATTAAGTGAACAAGAACTCCACTGACTCCTGTGGACTTGCTGCAGGGAGGGTGGTGGCAGAATTTGGCACTGGTTTAGGTATGGAATTGTTTCAGTTAATGATGAATGAAAGGGTGTATGTAAAGGGAACTGTTTCAAGGTTTATAGCAGCTTATAATATGGACTCTATGTATTTGCTAAGTATTTATGGCATCTCCCAAATTTATAACCATCTCAGGAAAAAATAACTTTTCATAGGTGTTGAATGTAAACATTGTTTCAATCTTTATTGAAGAAATTCCAAGTACACTGCTGCTGTCCTTGCATTATTAAAGAAGGCTGGTGCTTGAAAACATACCAGATTTTAAAATAAACCTTAATACCCCTCTCCTGTATCTACATTTGCTGTTACAGGAGACTCATTATTTTTGGAAATTCTAAAGCAGAATAAATATTTCTGTGAGCCAGGAGAAGAATTCCTCAATGCTTTACTTTACTGTTTGTTTCTTCAGTATACGTGAAATGTGTATATAGCAGAGATCATACCCATAGCCAGTAGAAGATGTGTGTGAAGGATTTTTTTCCTCTACACAAGTTTTGTTTGCAAGGTCTGTGCACAGTGTAAATTATGAAAAATCATGTAGAGCTAGCTTTTTTCTTTTTTATTTTTATTTCCTTGCTGGGTTCTTATAATTTTCTGGCAGATCACATTACATTAGAATGAAATGTGATCTGTCGTTAGGACTTAGTGGTGCATCCTGCAGTTTTAACTCAGTCACTTGGGTTTCGATTTAGCCCAAAATGTGTCTCCTGAAATAACTCAGGAGAGCAGATTCATGATATACTTTGCAGAGGAATAACAGCATTGGAGACTGCTAGTTCTAAATAATCCAGTTATTGAATGTATCTATGCATCTGAAGAAGTTGTTTAACTTTCTGCAGAAATAAAGGAAAAATACCTAGGAACCCAACAAAGCTCCTGTTGATGCTGATGAGAACAGTAAGATGTAAAGAGCACTTGTTAAAGGGATTGAGTATATGTCCAGCTACTGCAAACTGATCCTGAGCATCTTAACTTCAGAATCTTACTGTCAGATCTGTTTGCTTCAGTTGACACTGGTATTTCATTTAGAGGCACAAAAGTATTCTCTCTTTAGAGGTGGAAGCAACTCCTTTCCAGGAACTAGATGTTTTAAAGATTATATATAAGCTTCTTTATCCATTCAAATTTTTCTTGACTTGTCTGTGTTCATTATTTTTGGTAGTCGTGTTTTCTTCTCTTGAATCCAGCTGCTCTCTCAGTCGTCTCAAGTCAGCTCCCACCCATGTTCACTGTCTCTCTGCACATTGAGCCTCCCTATTCCTTCATGTCATTCCCTACTCTAGGAGACCACATCTAAATATGTCATTTTAATTCTTGTTGGAGACTGCAATCACATCCACTGTTGTAGCACATGAATAGCAATGGGACTTGTCAAATACATCCTTGCTGCAGGAATTAAAGTACATCAGTTCCACCAGATACACACCTCCACAGAGCAGGAATGTTTGAGCAGGCAGCAGCCCCCTTGCCCCAACCCCAAGACAGCTACTGTGGGACAGTGACTAAACACAGTGTAGCAAATTCAGCACAGCCTATGTATTTTGTTCTGAATTAGGCCTCTAACTCCCAGGAAGTCCATTTCCCAGCTAGCTTAATGACTTGGATGCCTTTTTTTAGAGAAAGGAAAAAGTTAGTGATCTGGGAGCCTCCGAGAAAAGCACTTCAATACCTCATTTGAATAAAGCCTTATGCAATGGATTGGAGTTTCTAGGACAACTCCCTTACAAATGGATCATTACAGCAGTAAAAGCCAGTTTATTATTTAACCAATTCAGGCTGAGTGGAGACTGGAGAGTGTTAGCACTTGTATTGATTGTAAGTAAGAGCCTAGTAATTAATGATCAGAGTTTTCAGCAACAGTCCTGAGGAGAGAGTACAATGTGCCCAAATAGGTATGACTGAAGAGGCGTTAACTGAATTCAGAATGAGCCCGAAGACAAGGGCAATGAAATGCAGGACATTCTCATAACCCATTGCCAGTATTTTGTCCATGTATCACAGTAATATTAACAGTGAGTGGATTAAAGTAGGCCCTTTTGATCTGGATTGACAAAGTAGTTTTCAAGTTTTCAGCCCTTATATGCTGCTTATTGCCAGTAGATCCCAGAATATCTTACAGAGGAAGGCATTTGACTCAAAATCCCCCTGGGAATTGCTTTGAGTGGTCATCAGTCATACAAAGGTGTGAAGAAAAGTACCTGATAGCCAAAGCCTGGAGGTAGTACACTGATATGACTGGAAAAGGCCACCTTTGTCTCTCTCCTGGCATGGAGCTCTGGGCAGAAATGATCTAACAGTAGCACTCATCATCATCATCATCATCATCATGACTTGGCTTCATGAACGAAGATTTGAGAAGGGCTTTACCCATGCTTACTACAAGTGCACTGATGGCTAAAAAGACCAATGCAGGATAGACAAGTCCGGTTGCAAAAAGCACAGTGGAAGGTATGTTAATGTCATTGCACATATACAGATGCACCTTGGAGAAGTGTGGCTTGGAAACAGCTCTTTAATTCACTTTACTTTGAGAGAATCTGCTAAATTATAAAGCTTCAGGATTTACTGTGGTCATGCTTACAGAGGTAGGCATATTTATTTATTTAATGAAACCAGAGACGATTGAAAATTCACATGACTCCAGGACTTCAGCATCTAGGAAATCCTTTTTCCTGCAAGATTATATTCTAAAGGGACACACATATTTAGGACACATTTCATCCACCCTATGACAGTTATACAGCTGTCTTTTCTTAACCAAGACTCTTTAAAAGATTAATTTCTTCTCTAATCTCTACAGTACAGGTAAAAAATAATAATACTCCCCAAGTAAATAGTTAATTCAATAATAAATATGTAATCCAATTAAACAACAACAATAATCCCCCCAAGATTGTCTTCGTGCTTTTGCTCTTAACCATGCTATATTTTTTCTCTATTTGTCCTTCAGATGCCATGGTCTTCAGAGTACTACCTTAATTTCTGATTCATTCAGCAAAGAGTATATGGTCAGCACACAACAAAAGAACACATAATACAATAATACAAAGATCTGTGATGCTGATACGCACACCAGGTGCGCTTCTAAATAGCTATAAATCTGAATGCGTATATGGTTGCTCACACATTTAAAATTATACATATAAACAAATGAGGACAGACACATGCACATGTAATATTATCATTAGAGCACTCATCTCAGGGTTATACAAATTGAGTGGTTTTTGTGTGTGTGAAATACAGCAAGTACCCACAATCTCAAATTAACTCTTTCAAAATAACAAAAACCTTACTATTAGCATGACATGTTTAAATCCAAATGGACAAGTTTATGTTCCCTTCTGCTCCTTTCTTTCTCTTTCTCACTCCCTCTCTCTGCCTTTTCCTCTCTCACTTTACCTTCCCAACGGCACTATTTTATTTCAGAAGAAAACTTATGAAAATTGTTGAAACACACACTACAAAGCATTTGCCTTTTTTTTTTCCTCTCCTATTTTTTTTTTTTTTTTTTTTTTTATTTCAGCAGATAGCCCCCAAAAAAGGCAAGGATGTCAAAGGCTTCGAGTCCCCCCTTTGACATTCACGCAGTGCTGAGAGTCAGCCAGGGTCTCAGCTCTGACAAATTTGCATCTCTTTGAATGTGACGCTTGAAAAAAGCCAGAGCTGCTAGATTAAATTTTTTTTTTTTTTTTTCCGTCGAGAAAATGAGAAAAGCCTCTATCTCTCTGCCGAGTCTTCTGGGAAGATCTTTATTCTGATTCTTGTTAGAATTGTTTATCACCCTGACAGACCAGACTCGGACGAGATAAAGGCGCTGCTCCATCACGGGGCCTGACAGTGGTAGGACATGCAGAGAAATGAAAGGAGCAGGGGAAAATATTATTAATAGATGCCGACTTGATTTGCCTCTATGGCACGTCAAGGAAGGAAGGGAGGGGGGAGCCCCGGCTTGATTGCAAGCCTATGAAGTTCTGTCCAAAAAAGAAGCTATTTTTCATTAAGTGATAGAAGGGCTTTTTTCATGTTCTTTCCTGAGGAGCTGATAACTTATGCAGTTTATTCTAACCCTGCTGATTTCTGTCAGGGAAAGAAAACTCCTGAAAGATGGCTCCAGCTCATCCTTTTCAGAGAAGGAGGCTGTCTTGTCAAAAATGGTAGCAAAGCATTAAAGCCCTGGCCTTGACTTCTGCAAGGTCACTTGTGTCTGATTGGGTGTGCTTGTGTTGGTGTGCATGGGGGTTTCAGGGCAGGAAGGTGTTATTATGTACCCACTATGGCCTTCTGAAGAAAAAAAATCAAAATCTATATGCAGAGCTGTGCTTGCACATATGCATGTGTACACGCACCACAGACACAGAGGCTTTGTGCATTTGAGCATACATGCAGAAACATTCGTTCTGCTGCCTAATTACTCTGCAGTTAGTTAAGATTTGTCCAATATGAGCATGTGCTGAATTTGAGAACTGGAGGCTGGGTATAAAGTTAGAGCAGCCTCATTCAAAATGCAGATAAAAAACCCCCAACAAACCCAAATCTCTGCTACCTCCTCTATGTCAGCTTTCACAGAAACATGACTGGCGATACCAGCTCAGGCCTCCTGCAGTGATGCTGCCTCTACTGACTGCTAAGTGTTCTGGGGCAAAATTGCCTCTACATGATCATTATTTCTCTTGGGTTAAGGTATTTTTGAACAGGGAAATTAGGAGTGAGAAATATTATTTGTACACATCGCAGCCATGTTACTGTTATTCTTGGATATGTCACGTTTGGAGCTCTGACCACTGGTATATTCTCTGCAATCACAGTGTTGTGTGAACATAGTTTCCTGCTTGTAATTACCTTGTTCTTCTCCAAAAAAGGATTGTCTTTGATCATTATCCTAACTGAATTTTGAATTCTGCATAAGCTAACTACCAGAGAAATGTTTGCCTCGGGTCTATTTCTGTGAACTTGCTCTTCAAGATGACTTCTTGCTCCATCCAACCTACAGCGTGTTGAGCATCTCAAGAAAAGCTATGACAACACCTGGAGATATCTCCGTTTTCAGCAGGATGGGAGTGCTTAGCATCTTAAGGAATTACTCATCACTTTGCTGGTGTAAAAAGTGCATCTTTTTTTCTGGAAAGCTCATTGACTTTCCAAGTAACGGGAAATCTGCTTTCTCTTCCTTCTTCAGATTTTTCCTAAAGAGTTCTTCTTTTCTAGTAAGACCAATAAATGCTTATAAAATCCCAGATCTTTTCCATTCAGCTGGCAATAAAAGAAGAATAACTGATGCTGCATGTAAAAAGTGGAAAAAAAACCAAACAAACTACTGGGTCCTGGGTAACATGTCCCCACTGTGTTAAGTCTATAGAATTTTAATCTTCGTCTTATGTTCTGATTACCATTTGTTTCCCTTGTTTGCTGGATCATACCCACAGCCAAAGGGAAAGTTTTACCTTCTTTTTTCCCAAAGTGCTTAAGAAGGACCTGCAGCATCTCCCCATCTAGCTTTCCACTATGTCTCTCCCATACAACCAGTGGCTCAGTCAAGTTTGAAATGGATTCATTTTCAAATTCACATGCAGATGATAAGGGGTGATGACATCAGAGAAGTCCTGAAAACATTAAATTTAGGAACTATGCAGAGGCTTAGGTTAAGATATTGCCCAGTTTGGGGTTTGGAAAGATTTTTACTATCTGTTATTTGGATGATCATCCTAACCTCTCCTGAGTACTACTTTTGATACACTACTTTTCTAGTAAAAATCCTGAACCTGCCTGGTAGAAGGATTATGGACTGGTGCACTCTATATGTATGCAGTGTAATTATCTGTATGCTGATATGAAATTGGGTTTGAAAACCTGGGTTTCCCACCTGTCTATTCCTTACGACATTGTGTGAGCATCCTTGTGCAAATCAATTGATTTAAAATTAAGGATATTTTAAACTACTTCTGAATGGTAGTTTACTTGCTGTGGCATAATAGCAGTATTGCGCTGGGAGTTAGAGAGCTTGACCAAGAGCATGGAGGGAGAGCATAGACTTAGCTCACAAAGATCTATGATAAGGAGAGGGGATCTACCATTTGGGAAGAGGGAAGCTGCTCTAGCGGGTTGATGTCCTGACATGCAAAGACACTGAAAACCTTCAGCTTATGTCTTTTCTATGTTGCATATTTACTGGACCAATGCCTGTGAATTCCCAAGAACTTTGCGCATAATGATTTGTCCTGACTTCAGAGGCTACACAAGCATTTTGAGAAATTCTGTGATGGGTCTGTATGAGGAGTCTTCTGGTAGTGAAATGCTAGAAGTATTATATGAGGTCAGGATGATGTTATACTTGGTTCTGTACAAAGCAAACCTACACACACATCAGACAGCCAAAGGATGAAAGAAAAGAAGTATAATTACTACCTTTTTATAGCTCAGGATCTGAAGGATATTGATACTGAGCAGCCTAAGATCACACAGAAAATCTATGGAAGGGCTGAATGCTTGAACTGAGATCTTGAGTCTTATTTCAGTTTCTTAACCACACCACAGCTCTTCCTTAGCCCAGCTCAGAGTGGGCCAGGTCTGTTTTGGCTGAGCCAAGCCCACCATATCATGTTCTGTTGTAATATAGACATGCAAAGCAATTTAGAAAGGCCCCTCTTTTTATGACTACAACTAATATACCCGAATTCTGTGAGAAAGCATCATGACGTAGGTAGGGATTTGCCTTTTTTTGTAACTGCTATTGTTTACACTGCTCCAGTGACAAAGAGGGATATTGTTAATGAAACTTTGTGAAAGGAGGCTGAGTTATGCATCCCCAAAGTCCTCCATTTGCATATTTTTAGAAAGTTGATATGTTTGGCAGGTGTTCTCTTTATTCAGCCATGGCTTTGGCACATACCAGAGAACAGAGGCTGAGTGAGCATCATGCAGCAATTTAAACTGAGAAAACAGATGTGGTTTTGCATTTTGGTATGTGTGGACACTCAGGCTACTATGAAAATATCTCTGCGTTATCAGCACACCCAAATTGTGCAGTTCACATGTTGATGCCCCGCAGTTATGCTACGAAAGTAAATATTTTGCTAAATTTTATTTCTTTTTTTAGCTATGCTGCTCCAAATTAACTAAGTCTTATGGATAATTGTAATTGAATTTATGAGGATTCTTTTTATTTCACATAGTCATCCAGAATTCTGGGGTTTTATATGCATTATCAAGATCCTTAGTTTTACAAAATGGAAATGAGAGAGGATGACATCACACGATTTTTTTTGTAATAATTCCATATGGGCAGAATGCAAAATCCAGAAGAAGGAATTTTTTTCTTAGTATTTCAACACTTCTGAGTGGGAACCTGTGTAAGATGCAAATACTAATGAAGCAGTAAGATAGCTAAGCAGTGTTGAACACAGAAAAAAATATTTGCTTAGAAATCAGTTCAAATATAGACTAAAGCACCAGTGACTGGAGAGCAAATTTAACATAAGGAATTTAAGACCTGGCCACATATCACTGACAGAATTCCTTTGATATAAATGCATGTCAGTTCAGGTCATTAAAGGCAATTACTTTTTTTGTATGATGATAAGTATGGAACCCTGAAAAATGTCTGGAATGCGTTTACTGCAGATTTTTCCTGAATTAGGGGGGGGAAATAGTAATTTTTGCATTGTTATACTCTCTTTTACGCTATCATGTTAAATGTGATGGTTTCAAGTTGTTAAAGTAGGAAGTTAGGGGTATTAAATAACAAGTTCTGTGAAATTATGGAAAACACATGCATTTGTATTTTATGATAGCTATTGGTTTGCTAGATTTTTTACGAGATTGTGTGGAAACAGTACTACTAACATGTTCATAGAACTAAATTTTCAGCTGAAAAAGCAATTGTAGATTGCTTCAGGGCAATCTGCAAACAAGGCTTAAAATTTAAGAGGGAAAGTAGCTGTAAAGTTGCTAGCTGGCCAAGTGAAATGCATTCATCCATACCAACTGTCCAGCATGGCTGCTACTGTGAACATTTCCTTTTTAGTTCCTACTTTAATCAATCTAATTTGTTTTCCCATAGAAAGTTTTGCATATATGGTTCTAATTTATAAATGTGGCCATATAGGAATTAGGATTGCATTTTAAATGCCACCTGTTTCTTGAACAGAGTTAATACTTCACGACCATTTTCCTACAAATTGGACCCTTTTAGTGTTCTTCTGAGAAGGTCTGTTATCAGACTGCAGGTTTGCAAAAACCAGAGTCAGTAAAAATGCTCTTGCAGATTATTTTGCCTATTTCTGATATCTGGAAAGCAGATTTCAATAAATGCAACAAATACAACTGTACATCACAACTGGCTACCTCAGCTCTGGTGAGGGCCAGGCTTAACAATGCCAGTCCAGGGAAATGTATATACAAGTCCATATATTTCTGCAGAGCCTACAACAAAGTGCATCCAGGATGTCCTGATCACTGACAGGATCTTGGTTGAAGGCTGCATTCATCTCTTCTGATTCAAGAATTCATTGAAACTTAAACTTTGTTTCTCCTCACATATCAAAGTATGGAGAGATCATTCATTTGCTTCCAAAGAGAAATATGTTAGGGTAGCTGAAGTGGCCTCTTACAAATAGCCACAATACGCATACTCCTGCTCCAAAAATAGCATGAATAGAAGACTGGTAAAAAAACGACTCTTAAAAACATTTTTCAGTATCCAAGTAATTCAGTTCCTTAAGTCATCAACTTCAAGTGAGGAAAGACTGACAATATGCGTTCTTTCTTTTTCAGGGAGCAAAGGTGTTGGGGGAAAGCTGTTCTTTGATTTTGGTTCATATTCACGGAACAGCCTAGGTTAATAATTTAAAGGTAGGAAGTTAATTTATGCATCCCTGAAATTCTCCTTTTGTGCAGTTTTAGAAAATGCATACATGTGACAGGATATCTCATTGTTCTCAGGATGTGTTATCATGTATATGTGGAGTAGCTTTAGTGAGATATGAAATGCAAATTTGCTTCACTTTGTTCTTGCCACTTTTATGAATATTAAAAATAGGGATAAAGTAATTGTGAACACTTTTGGAAAAGGTCTTTAGCTCCTAATTTCAGTGCTATAAAGTTTTTTATCGGTGCATTAGAAAAAAAGAAATCAAAAATTTTACCAGCTTCTATTGACATGAATGTAAGCAATTTAATTGAAAATTTGCATTTTGAGTGCACTCTGAGTGGAACTTTTTGACAGCATGAAACCTTAGTGCCAATGAATAGTATAACAGCTTCTCAGGCCAAGACAATGTAGTTAAGTCATGTTAAGTCAAACAAAACTTAGTCATTTAGGTGCTCCTAGACCAGCATTAACCTCCTTTAGCACCAATTTGGCAATAGAGAAGGGGTTAAGGAAAAAGATATCCTGGAGAGTTAAGGCAGTTAGCAACATGTATGATACTACCAACACCGTCTGTCTAAGTGCTGTAAATCTATATTCCCTCATAACACCAATCCATCTTGGTCCTCCTTGCTAAGTGGAGGACTTTATGAGAAACATTTATGTAATGCAGTTTCCACTATCGCTAGCAGAGTCCTAGTTGTAAGGGTGGCTCTAAAGCTGCCACAGCATGCCTCTTTTAACATTGTTAAGCACTGCTTTTGTAAGTTATTTTTGATTAGAAAGTTATTTCTACTCCAAAAATCAAAGCTATGTTAAATTAACAGAATAGAGTTGTTTAAATTATTGTGAGACACCAAAAGGCCGAGCCACTATTTTTCCATGTGATTCTTTAATGTACAAATAAAACCCTAGAGACTTTGCTTTCCCAGCATTCACTGATGTTATACCAGTGCATTATGTACCGACTCAAATAATTCATATTAAAAGACAAAGGATAATGGTGTAAGTACTGGAACAGTCTATTGTTCTGCAAGATCATGGAACTGGTCCTTTAATTTGAAAGCAGTGTAGCTGAGAAGCTGCAGACACAGAATCATTGGTCTTATTTGTTTAGATTATTCGAATAATAGTGTGAGTAATATTCACAGTTTGGGCTAAGATTCTGCTCTACTTTAACTCTTCTGAAAGCTGGACCTGTTTCAGGAGTTACACATCCTTTCCTGCATGCTGCTTTCAGGCTGCAGTTACAAAGCTCTTCATCAGCATGTAGTGACTTTGCTCATTTCTTTGACAAAAGGCTCATAATCTGTACTAATGGCTTTGGCTGACTCATATGTTTAGTTCCCAACTGACTTTGACTGACACACTGAGGAATATTAGCAATATGGAAAAGAAGGCTGGTCACAGAAGGAGATGGACAATCATGCTGGGTGAAATGCTGCATATCTTTACAGCCATTAGAGTTCATTTTTTTCTGAGGTTGGACTGCTTTTATATTAAATTCCCTTTTCTGCTGACATAAATTTGCAGGTCCTAGACTGGTCCATGATCTCTTACCATAGACGGGTAGCTCTTTGCATTATGTCTTCTCAGATATAAAGTTTCCCTTGAGTATGAAGAGACTCACCCTTAAAGAGGAAAGTGTGAAAAAGATTAAAACCCCATTCATTTTCCTTTTAAAATCATTCACATTCACTACTCAGAATTATATTCACTTGGCTAGTTACTGACTTTATGACCCAGGACAAGGCCATTTCCAGCTTGGACTGGGTTTTTCACTTGTTTTGATTTTTGGGTAGTGGTCTCTGGGGTAGTTTAATTCTGAACATCTCTTGCAAAAGGTCGTGCAAACAGAATACGACATCCACATCTGACATCAAGTCCCATGCACAGCAACCATTTTTGGTAACAGCAACAACTTCATGTAGTGTGGACTGCACACTGCTTTTCTTCCACTGGTCAAAATAAGAATACATACCCTGAGACATAAAGATGGTGATAAATTCTGTACAGAAGAAATCATAAATAGTAAACCTTTAGTGTTCATAATAACATCTGCCAAAGAATAGGATAGGATTAAATCAACAGATGCATCTACAATCAAAAAGATAAACATTGGGTGAAACTCGGCCTAGCATGTCGACTGTCCTTGAGTAAAAGGGTTGGAGGTTGAGCTATAATGTTTTACTACTAATTTAGACAACCTTTAAAATAAATTTTGACAAAAATTAAGCTCAAAAATAAAATAAAACAAAATTAAAAGTAAAAATTAGTAATGTCAAAGTCAAAACAAAGTGTTTGGCTTCCATGGTCAATTAGAACTTATTTACAAGTAAAAGGGGCTCACATGCAAGCCTGCAAACACTTTTAATCAAGAGAATCTTACCTTTGCAAAGGTTAAAACTTCTGCATAAGTACTTTGCTTGAATTAGGCAAATGCATCTCTTCTGTTTCTCAGTGGGGTCTCCAGAAACACAGATGAGTAGACTGGTTTTACTTTGTAGAGATGGCACGGTGTAAAACCTTTTTCATAGATGGGAGAAATGACTGTTAGTGGACTGAATGGACCTTTTAGAGTTTCACTTGATAGAGGTCCCCAAAGCAAGCACATCTGGTTATCCCAAAATAACAGTCAGAAAAGTCACTGTGTGAAAAATTTATTCCCATTTTAAATCCAATTTCTTTCCTGGAGAAAGCTATATGGTCTTTCACATGCATAAGATTCAAGCAGGTGTTTAAGCTTGACTGCAGTACATTGGCAGGTAATTTTGAGGAACTTAATAAAGAAAGAAAACAGTAAAGTCTTCCCACCTGGAAATACCTACCTATCTTAATAAGATAGCTTTACATAAATATATGAAGCCTTTCGAAATTAATGTGGCCCTTTCACTTTCCATTTCATTTGGAGCTCCCCCTACTCTATGAGTTGAATCAAAAAGCTGAGGACTTCAGTACAGGAAACTGAAAGAGAAATTGATAAAAACATAAAAAGCCAGTTACTGAGTTGGATTTGAAGTTTGTTTATGTCCCTGCCTTTGCCAGGAGTTAATCAGAAAGACTGGAAGACAACTGTTTTTTTTTCATTAAAAAGGAAAGAAAAGCAGTCTGTATCGCTGCGGCTCCAGGGACAATACACATATATACAGAAGTATAAAACGTGATTTTGCATATCAGTTTGCAGTGGTGCAGCAGTATTGTATAGACAAAGACATAAACCTGTCAATTCAGATTTGATTGCTAGAAGTGTCAGATGCACTGTCCAGGAGCTCAAACATACCAGCCTGTGCTACCAGCCCAAGAGGCCACGTCAGGCCTCTTTCCTCTACTGCTCTCACAGTTTTCACACTTGATAGATGCATGTTCCCACACTGCATGCCATGGCCTCCCTCTGCGAGTTTTTTGCTTTTGAGAAAGTCAGTATTGTGTATAACAACGTTCATGTTTCCGAAGAGTTCCCATATCGGCTGTAAGAAACTCCTTAGGTGCTGACCTAAAACAGATGCTGTGAGCACTATTTTTTCCTACCCTTTAAATGTTTTAATGGTTTGTGTATTTTAATTTTACCAGTCACTTAGCCTTCTCATTATAACCTGCTTCTCTCTCAGCTGTCTACAGTGGAGACATGGAGAGATAACCTTTCCCTTTCTCTCTCTCTGAAGGCAAATTAAAAGAAAAGCATAGGAAAATTTACGTGCCATGATGTGACTGTGGACACTGCTCTGCTTTGTCAGGACCTGTCAGCTCTGTTTCACACACTTCACAAGAGCATCATGCTCGAGCTGCCTGCCTCCTGACTGAGGAGGTGCAGTGATTTCTGGTTCCTTGGGTGTCACCATTGAAATTGCCATGAATAAGGTTGACAGCATGACCTGGGACCCAGAAAGGTGTCTGAATGTATGAAGATCTCAGAATGAAAACATAGTGAGGATAGATTCATCTTCACTATCTTTCAAAAGACAGTTACAGAAATGAGATTGCAAGAAGACTGCAAAGCTGTAAGGCCTGCAGCCTAGATTCCTGACACTATTAAATATTACCCTATGTTTGCACAGTTTTTATCACCTCTCCACAATGTTTCTGTTCAATCATGGAAAATACAATGAAATAAAAACCACATTGTGGGATTTTAAAAAGCATTCCTGTTTTTTCGGGACTCTCAGCTAAAAGCTATAATGACAACTGGCTGATTAATTTTGACATACCATAGCTCAATCTTTTTGAGTCATGGAAACTCCACAGGAGTTATCTTCCCATCAGAAAAGGGTATTACACCTATTACAGTAAAGGAGAACAAACAAAGGTCATAGACACACTCAAATCCACCAGGCCATGAGAATTTCACTTCTCCTTCATGACACTTTGCTGTGACTGTGGGCAGCAGATTGTGTTTGGATTGTCAGAGAAACAGTCGGGCCATTATTGTTGTTTAATTTTTGGTGGTTGAGGATTTTTTTTTTATTTTCCCTCTTAGCCAAAGTATTTTTTTTAAAAAAAAAAGTAAAAAGAAAAAAAAAGAAGTTGATTTCTTCAACAAGCAGCTGCAATGACAGATGGCTGATGAATGCACTACCAGCAGTTCCAATGGAACTCGACTCCGTGGGAGTCGGGGCATTGCGCACCTTCCAAAGGGCGCCGCGGTAGTCGCTTGGGAAAGGGAGTGAGAGTCAGAATTTCTAACCATGGTGAAAATGTACTGAAGGAAGAGAACATGATGACAAGGGGTGAGAAAGGGAAGGGAGTGATTGAGATCCATCCAGCTGAGTCTTTATCCCCAAGGATGAATTAAGATGAAATAGGGGCCCAGAGCCATAAAAACTTCAGGAGTACTTTAAAAATAATGCCTCCTCTGCTGAAACATATCATCTTAGCCACCCACTTGCCATTAGGCTTTGTTGATCTTTCTTCCCTAGGCCCTAGATGGACTTCTCTCTCGGTTCTTTCTATACAATATTTTCTTCTCTTTCCCATTTTTCCTTTTCCTATAGCTGTCTCTTCCTAGCCTCATGACTGTGTGTGATTGTGAAGGAAATAGTTAGGCTGTTGCTATTCTCAAAGCTGCTTCCTGATGCCTGTCAGACATCCCTCATGAATCTTTCTTAGCACCCCAGGGTCTGGCAATCCTTGATCAGCCCTGACAGGTGATCTGCTGCATAGTGTCCTCATTCATAATATGCAAACTTGTAAAAGTGATTTGTCCTGTGTGGTTATCACCTCTTTGTCCAAAGGTGCCCCATTGAAATGGATAGGCAACAAATTTATGACCTTCTGGTGAGAGCCCTGTGCCAGGTGTGGGAAATTCTTCTCTTACTGCTTGTCAGTTTAAGCTCACCATGGCAGCAGAAACACAACAGGGAAAGAGCACAGGCTTCATTCTCTAAAGGAATCTGAAGGCAAATGTAAGTAGACAGTTTCCTGCATCAAGCAGAATGTCATAACCTGCAAGACCCTGAGCCTGTCATGGTCCCCAAGACAGCGTGTTTCCCCCATTCTTCACACCTCAATGTGTGAAGAATGAGGTGGAAAGGAAAAAACTCGGGCAGCTGGAAAAGCAGTAGGGGTTTGCAACAGGGCAGTGGGTAAATGAGGAACAAAACTCCTCGAGCAGTAAATGTACTGTGTAAATATAAACAATAGCAACAAGCAAGACACATAATACAAATCCATCCCCAGTGAGAATCAATTATGTTATATCTGATGAATCAGGGGAGGGGGCTGGTGAGAGAGAATGATGACCTATTATTATTTTGAAGTCAAGTCAACCAGCCAAATCTGCAAACAAAAGCATTTTCTGTCTTTTTTTCTCTGTCTTGTTGATGGCCTTCCCTTGTCTCTCTTCCTTGGCATATTTCCTGCAGTTCCTCCACCCAGCAGTAGTTATATACATCTGAATAACACTGCAGTTCAAACACCAAAAGAATTGTTTTCCTATGGTTTCTAAATGTCTTTTCTGTTTCCCTGTATTCATAATCCTAGCATAAGCAGTGCTTATCAAGCAGTGTTCTACCTCAGAAAACTCAAGCATGAGACTGTCTACATGTGTGCGTGTGTTTGTGTGTGCTCACGTGTACATGAATACATGTGACCAAAGAGACAAGAAAATACTGCTGCAGATCATTAACGGAATAATGATAGGTATTCCTTTTATACCTGTGGTTGTAAAAAGAATAGATAGGTTTTATTCTTGTACCTGCACATCACTAACTAGTGCTAACACACACACAGAGGTGTTTTTTCTTCTGTATCCCCCAAATCACAAAGTGGGAAATGAAAAGGGGAGGAGGAGAAAGACAGAATTGCTGGAAATGATTGCCTCTTAGGGTGTTCTCTAATAATGAGAAAGGAGCCCCACTTTGAACTCTTGATTCTTTGCCAGAGAACAAAAACCTTAAAGCATTTTGCTTCCTTTAATTGTATTACTCTTCTAGTAATCAATAAAGATAAAAAAGGATCATTCTATGCACAATATGGAATCATGCAGGGGCTGACTATGTGGAGATAGATTCCACTTATCTGTCTCTAGGGGTAGCTTCTCTTGTAGCAGAAAACTTAATTTTTATTTGAATTTTAAAAATGTTTCAAATTATCCAGTCAATGCTACATGCGTATTAAAAGATTTAT
>JAOEHX010060956.1:3871-40427 GCA_025448015.1 Bolborhynchus lineola
GAGCAGAGGTGCTGTACCTGTTTTCAGCTATGGGTACTTGTTTTTCAGGTATGTGTTTTCAGCTCTCAGGCATGGGCTGGAATGAAGCTGAGGGAGGAAACTTTTTGACAAAAGATGCAAAAATCCATTTAGATGTGGTTTAACAGGTACTTCATGGTCCAGAGGACTCTCACAAAGATGTTTCAGTGGGAGGTTTTGCTCCTGGCCAAGAACCATGTGCTGCCACCACCAAAGCCAGATTTATGATTGCTCACTAAATAAAACCCATTCCTTATTCACTCAAATCTGCAAGGTGCAAGTGTGGGTGAAATGTATCAGTATCTCAATATGTGAAACAAGTCCATGGTGGTGCTCCTAAAGGTGAGAAGGACATGGTGGAATGGAGGGAAAGGCATTCTACTGGTGGCCTCTGTCACACAGGAAGGTTGTCCTGGGATGGTTTGGTGTGGCTGCTGGCTAACCTTGTCCTCCAAACTGGGTGTAGCTGCACTGACTTGCTGCTACTCTTTGTGGGGCATGGGGCCTCTATCACACAAAGACTTGAGCATCCCCTTAGCCCCTAGTGCTGCACAGGCACCTTCTTGTGACCCTAGGTCCTGTGCACTTCTCAGCCCTACAAGGAGATCCCATGCCTCCTGGGCCTGGGGTCAGTGTCCTCTGCAAACACAGTCTGTTTTCTCTAATGTATAGCACTGAGAGGTAACCTTTTAGGTATATCAACAGAAATTACTGTTCTTATGGCACATTATTGCCTTTTTTTTTTTTTTTTTTTTTTTTTATTTTTAGATTCATAGAAATATAATGGTTTTGGTTGGAAAGGACCTTAAGATCATTTTGTTCCAAACTCCCTGCCATAGGCAGAGATACTTTCCCCTAGACCATGTCACCCAAGAATCCACCAACCTGGCCTTGAAGACAGCCAGGGACGGAGCATTTTCTGCTGCGGGGTTATCTTAATCCTACCCTAATCCTAAACACAGTGGGAGAATCCTATTTTACAACAGTTCTTAAAACCTGGGGTCCAGTGCCTCGAGATGAAAAATACTATCCTGATGTTTGGGAAGGGAAAGGTGAACATTCACTGTAAGTGGAAAGACTGACCATGTCTAGGTAGAGCAGGCAGGAAGAATGTATAGGAGAGGGGAGAAATGCCACATCTGACTATACAACAAGGGACCAATTGTACTGGCTGTAAGAAAAAGTCTCCTCAGCACTTTGTGATCGCACTTATCTCTCTTCCAATGTGAGTGTTAAAGGTTTCTGGAACCAGCATAGGTAATGCTACACAAACTTGCATGTCCCTGCAGCAGGGGGAGAAGCACATAGGATCATTCTTGCTCTGAAGTGTGATACCCTATTTTACACCTGTCTTTTGACAAACTAGGGCATGGTGAATCTCTGCCTAAACTCTAGCTAGCCCTGTAAATGTCTTCACTCTTAAGTAGCTGTCTGAAACCTTGCAGTCCGAGTGATGTCCACCACTGTCAGCAATCATGTTTGGGCCTTCACTGCTTCTCCCACTGGCTACACACAGACTTCGACCTTCAGGTAACTGATCTGAAGTGAGAGGTAGTTGCCACTGAAAGGTGAGATCCTGCCGTCTCTGTATGCCTTCATGGCCACACAGTCCTAGTAATTGGCAGTTGTCTGATCCGCCTGGGAAGCACTGCAGGACAGCAAACCAGAATACTAACCTTACCAAAAAGTGGTTAGTTTTCCCTGAGTTCAGCTCTATAAGCCAGCTTTACCAGCTATGAATAGTGCAGGTGGTGGAGCGCACCCTTGGGAGCTGGAAATGGAATCCTGTTTGAGGAGCTGTAGAAATTGTGTTGGTTTAGTTAAAAACATGGTGAGAGAAGTTCCTCAGACTCCTGACGGTTGAGTTACACACACCGTGAGGGGATGTCATGGGGATGGCCCTTTCTGAAGTACTGAGATTTTCTTTCTGAAGTGCTCTTTCTCAATGCAGACTACCATTATCCAGGCCCAAATTACAGAACTGAAATAATGCTACTGAAGCCCCCGGGGGAGGGACATTGCTCATTTGGTGATATTAAGATGCTACCATTCTAGGAAATCACAGAAGGAGAGTAAAGGTCCTAGAGAAGGAACTAGAAAGCACAAGCTGGCTGTTGCTGCACAATCAGGCAAATACGTGACCAAGCTATGAACTTCTAAATACATCACAGGCTCAAGACACACAAGAAAGCCACAAAACCCCCACAAAACTACAAGTCTAACCCAGTCATGAACACACTCCCTACATCCCCTCATCAGACCTAGACTGAAAGTGGGATGTGGGAGATGGGATTTACAGTGGTGAGTGGGACTTTCCATTTGTTTCATGGGCATTTTGTAAAAGTCCACACCGTCACGGCTATAGCTAACTTGGTTTATCTGCTTGCCTAAAATCTTCCTGCTGTAGACCTTGTCAAAAACTGAGCACTGGAAGTAAGCCATACAATTATTTAAAATCATTTTTCCTCACAAGTTGCTTGTAAACCTGTCTTTAATTTCTGCAGATGTATTTCACATTCAAAGTATTCACCAAACAGCTTCTGCCAACAAAGTATCAGTGTAGGGTCTGTTTTTCAGAATTATTATTTGATCTGTTTACTTTTTTTACTTCTGATGTATGAATGATTCCCTAAATGGTGAGGTACGATTTCTGCTTCTTGTCCCAGAGGATTGTGAGTTTTTTTATCCAAGGAGTAAGAAACTATAAAAAGAAAGATGCAACATACAATATATAGCCTCTCCTGCAATGTGAATATGGATGACATCTATCTGGGACACATCGCTAAAACAGTCATTTATAAGAGCATAACACTCATTCAAGAATAAGAAAATGTAAAAATACAAACCTAATAAAACTCTGGAGCCATTAACTATCAGCCTCGATCTTTGCTCCGTTCTGCTATATTCGTCTGGGCCTCTGACAGACTTAGTCATTAATGTGTGAGTGTTACTTATTTCAGCTGTCCACAGACTCTCCACTGGTTACTGCTGCTGTGGTGGGAGTGGTGGAATGGATGCTGTCTCAGTCACCCCTATTCAAAGCCTGGTACATTAGCTTAAAACGCCAATGAAACAGGGTTGTGTTAAGATGCCAGATCATGAACTGTAGCAGCTGAGATACACAGCAAAACAGATTTAATGCGTCTTTCGCTGCTGAAAAGAATGGTCCTGTATAGTTCTCTCCTCCTCTTCATGGAAGGATTGGAGGAGAGATTCAGCATAAAGAAGTGCAGATAAATCAGCCAGAGTGTGACTATGAAAACCACACTTCTAATTTATAAACCTTTGTTTCCAAAATAAAAATAAATTGGTAACGAGATCTTGTTGGGTTGTTTTATTTGTTTCTATCTCAAATATGTTTTTCTGATCCCAGGTAGTCTGTCACACCTCATCAGGTTACTGATCTGCCTGCCTGGTTTCTCATCAATGCGGGTACTTCATAGGGGAAAGTGAAAGTTTCACTTGGAAACCACAGGCAGGGATGTCTGGGAATAAAAAAGTATCATTCAAACTAATTCATATTAATTTTTTATCTTTTGATAGGTGAACCAATCTTTTTAACTAAAATATTTTAATTCAGGTTTAATTTTTTGTCTTACACTTTGCCGCTGGTGCAAATCCGGTGAGGCTGCTCTACAGCCTTGTGGCTTTTTTTCCCATTTCAGCACCATTTCCTTTTAGCATCTCTCTGCACAGTCTGAGGTTTTGTTGGTCTTCCTAGAAGTCAGAACTGGAAAACTAACTCCTTTGAAACACACAGAACAAGAGAACTTCTGTGAGGGAGAAAATGGATTAATAGGAGATACTTCTTGCTGTTAAAAAGCAGTCCTAGGTCTCACTGATGGACAGTTGGTGTATAATTTCACCAATGCAAGACACCACTTGCAGTCTGGTCAGCAATCGTGCCATTGCCTGTAGGGAGCTGAAAACCATATTTATTTTTATCCTGCTATTGGCTTACGAGCTCTGAAAGTACCTTTTTTAGCCTGCATAACGTAAATATTGTTACTGGACCTCCCAATCTCTTCTCAATGCTTGCTCTAATATTTGACCTTCTAACCTGCTCCAGGAGATGGCAAATTCCACAAGCTGATGACAAGCTGGATGAGGGAGTGTCTCCTGTTATGGAGACTTTCAATTCTGCTGAGTGACCCCTGTTCTCCTGCTTTGGAATAGGCAAAAAAGTTGGGGACTGATCAGCTCTCCTTAGAGCTTTCTTAAATCTTCATTGCCTTTTCCAGCTCCCACCTATGCTTGTTTTTATTCTATCGTTACCTGTCTGACATGGCCGTGTGAATGTTGTATAAGAAATACTGGCAGTCCTGTGCAACTGCTTCAGGTGCATGAATAAATAAATAAATAGGAATAAATAAAAAATCCTATTTCTGTGTTGTATCATAGTTAACTTTCATGACTGTTCCTGCTGCTCCATCCAGGAGCTCTCTCAGGAGAAGTGAGTCATGCATTACCACCCCAGAATGTGCAGCACACATTCCCACAACCTCTTCATAAATCCACAGCTAGGAACTTCCAAGAAGACACCTGCTTTGTGCTCAGTGCTCAGAACAGGGACTCAAAAGAGGCTTTTAAAGGTACTTTCAACTGAAATGCTTCTCTTTTTTTATTCCATCACTGATCAATCCTTCTCTCACCTCACACTTGTCAAGTCACTTCATTGCTAGGGACGTCTGCTTGTCTTACCTACATGTTGTGAATCCTGATTTAGGATCTGTCTGACTATACCAATTTGTTGCAAACGGTGATTTAGTTCTCTTAAAGAATCCCCATCAAAGCTATCAACAAAAGTGGGTTTAATACGACGCTAAAGTGTGACTTATCAAAGTTAGACTGCAAGGTTCATTCTGTTACTGAATGGCAAAATAATTTGAACAATGATTCAAAACTATGAAGGGACAAATCAAAGTTACCAAGACAAAATCAAAGTTGACAAGGCACAAATCAAAGATACTGTGCTACAGGATTATGCACTATACCAGTCGCTTACCAAAGGTCTGTGGTTGGTAAAAGGTCTCTCTGCCTCAAGGAGCAACCTTGAGAGACATCCTAGCTCAAGGGGAGATCATGGCCATGCATCCATGCTGCATAGCCAAGAGAGCACAAAGAAGGCCTAATCAGGCTGTCATATTTATGGAATAAAGTGGTTGGCTTGTAGTCAAATTACGTGCGATGGGAAAGGTATGCATGAGATTCCTTCTATCCACAACATTCTTTGTTCGTTGATAAATGAGTCTTGGAAAAACCACCCGCTATTCATGTGTTAATCACATGATCAGTGTTCCAATCTCATATGCATCGATGCTCACTATGTCACTCTGCTCCTTTGTGGGTTTTCAGAAAAAAAGATTGAATCTAGAGGAATTCTTGTCCCATTTACAGCTGAAGCCTTTACCTCCTCAAGAGCCTGAACCAAATTATCACTAGTTTGGTTAAGAGCTTGAGTGCATCTGTCACACTAAGTGGTCATATGTAATGCTCTTTCCCTCCCCTGACAGCACTGTATATTTCTTGGTCATAAGTATGCAGGAATCTGTGTGCATTCACTTAGATTTTGTACTGTCTGGTGGCTTCATGAAATCCCTGCAAGGTGTCACAAATCAAATCTCAGTAGCATTATTCTTCTTGTGGCAACCTGTGCAGAGGTGGATAGAAACACTCCACACCTTTCTCTTCTAGAAACAGATAGGTATGTTTGTTTCAAGTATGAAACTTCAAGAAACTTTGGCCTTCTGGGCTTATTTATTTGAGTATTGTAAAGGCTCAATTCAAGCCTTTACAGTTCAATTCTTTTGCCTCTAGATGAGGTGAAAGAAGAAAATCTAACCCTAGGATTTTTCAGAAGTTTATGAACATTTCAATTGGTGAAGTTGATATTTTTCACCTGTGAAAACTGGGCTTCAAATACATGATAGACCTGAGGCTTTCCATTGGGTAGAATGACTTAATACAGAAGGAGTCATTTTGACTTTTTATTTAGCCTCATTTTTTTGTCCTCTCTGCCTTTTGCCCCCAGTTGCTGGCTTAATGATGTCCATATTTTCCCCCCTTTCCTATCTAGTTCTAGGAAAACCTCTCTTTTTCTCAGTCCTAAAAAGAGTACATTTTCACCAACTGTCAGAGCCACCTGTGTATCTTCCTCCGTTATCATATCTCTTATCTGAGCATAACTATTCCCAGGTCTTCCAAAACTGCTCTGCATCTCAGTGGAGATACATTTGCAGGATCAGGGATTCTTGGTCTTTTTAATTAAGGAAAATTTTCCTGATTATTTCCAAAGGCACAGATCTTTCCATTTTATTTTCTTTGACGTGGGCCAAAGAAATATTGGTACCTCAGACAGACTTCTCTGCTTTCAAGTTTAAGGACCATTACAGACACAAAAATCATCTGCAGAATTTGGACCCTGCTGCCAACCTACACAGGAAGCTGTGCCCTGGGCGATGCTTCATAATCTTCCCTTCTCCAGAGTTGTCTGAAGTGCAGATCTGGACTTGAACTTCTGAAGTTTGACAGGTGTTTGTGATCTGGGCTTTTGATTCCATTTCATCTCTAATAGTTTCTTTTTCCAAAAGCTTGGGTAGTTGCCCTTTCCTAAAACACATGCTGAGCACAAGAAACACCCTTCTTAAAAAACACAAACATTCAAAAGAGGAACACAGAGAACTGAAAGAGCTTCACCAAGAAGTTTTGTTTCTCTACGAACCCTGCATAGGAAACCCTGGCCTCTGCGCTCCCTCAGCATTTGCTGTATTTGTTTCTTTTCCCCCTCTCCAGATTGGGAGCACTTTCTGCCAAACAGAGGAAGGCTTTGTGAGATGAGGAACAGTTTAGATTTTTGCAGCTTGTAAAGTATGTGCTGCCTCCTTCTGAGAGCTGAAGGCTAACCTCTGCCCTGCTGCCTCTCCTTCCCCAAAACCAGCTCTTTTTAGTAATACCCCTCTTCTTACCCTCACTTTTCTGGAAAAAGGTTCATAACAGCTCCTGGCAGAACAGGGCAGAGATTCTGAAGGTTTTTCTTCAAAGGAAAACAGAGCTAAAAAGCAGCACTGAGTTTTCAAGGGGAATTGTCTGCCAAAGCTAAGGAGAGAATTATAGGAGCAGTGGATATCTCCCCCAAGCCAGGAGATCTTCCCTCCCGCTTCTCCCTCCCACAGGTATTTCCCCAAGATGAACTCACTTGCAGATTGATACTCTCCCCTTCCGAGGCCATCCTTTTGCCCTCAGTTCCCTTCCTCTGCAGCCGGCGCACGGAGCGGGACACTCTGCACTCCCGGAGACTCTTTTTGCTGGACCGAGACGTGCAGCTGCTGGAACAGACCTGCTATTCATGTGCCGGCGGCCGGCAGCCCGCCTTGGCATCAGCTGGGGGGGATGAGAGAGGGGGTGGCACACCAATTCTTCATTGTCCAGGCAGTCCCTGGAACAAGTGTCCTTAGACTTTCCGTGACACTTGTGTTCATTACATGTCTCTGCTACCTCTCCGAGTCCAGCTGAGCCTCATGAGGTCACTTGGGCTGGGATGCGGTGATGCAGCCAGTGTACCAAGAGGTTCCTGGCATGGGCTGTACAGCTGGAGCACTGAACTCAGTCTCTC
Organism: Bolborhynchus lineola; assembly: GCA_025448015.1. NCBI lineage: Eukaryota > Metazoa > Chordata > Aves > Psittaciformes > Psittacidae > Bolborhynchus > Bolborhynchus lineola. The sequence continues at coordinate 11,502 of JAOEHX010060956.1, forward strand.
CCCTCCGTCACCAATGCACAGCAGAGCATATGGATGAAAAACTAGTTGTTGAAGAGATTAGGTCCAGAAAGTTATGCCTGCTAGTTGCTGCTGCAAAGATACTGTTACATCTCAGATGAAATTTGCACTTTAGTCTCTTTATAATCCCTTCTTCTCATTTCCCTCCCCAGCCAAAATACCTTTCCTTTTCCCTCCCCAACACTTTTTTTTAGAGGCATTTGCAATGTCTGGTCTTAGCTGAAATGAAATCTTGCTTTTTGCTTAAGTTAAAAACAACTACAAATGACGCTGGAATGGAAATGCGTGCAGCCAGAACCAGGTCACACTGTAGAAAAATGTGTTGTTGCTATTAGGTGGAATCCTCAGGCAGAAACATCAGGGAATTCTCTAGATTTTAAAGAAACTCTCTTACTCTGTGCTACCTGCAGATCAGGTACGAATGTTCAGCTTTTGAAGGACAATTTCTGTAGTTACAGTGGCACAGAAAACTGATGCTCAGTAATATATTCTGTTTAAACAGTTTAGCCAAATGCATGTTCTAGTACTCCAGCCTGGCTGAAAGTGCTGACAAGTCTGTCAGTAGACGATCCTGTTGCATTGATGTTTCCCAGCAAAAGGCCTCGGTTTGCAATGAAAATACCAGTGCTTAGAACTGCAAGTTCATTTCAAAGTGCTGATGAATTTAACCTCTCTGCATTCCTCTCAAACAGCTTTCCCCTCCTGCACCCCCTTCTTTTTTTAAGCAATGAGGTGCGTTTAGGGACCACACTAGTGTCACACAGGAAAGCAGGGCTGGGATACAGCTTGTTTCGTCTTTAGGGTTTAGCTTAAAGCTGGAAGCCCATCAAGTACCATGAGGCTGATTCTAAAATGCCAACCCTCATAGTTCCTACTTTTGAATGAAAATCGAGATCCTTGTGTCTTGTTATCACTGAACTGTTTGTTTGAATCCTACAGAGAAATGGGGGTGAGGGGAAAGAGGCTACTCATTGCTACTCTTCAGCACCTGTTGGCTTTTGATTTTTTGAGTTTTTTTAATGCAAGAATCATTCAACCCAAAATGCAACAATCTATTGCTGTTGTTGACTTGCTTTCATGGTGGGAATCTGTCTGTCAACTAAAAACTCTATGTAGGTGTACTATTGCACAGACATTAATACAGATAATTACCTGTTCAAATTTACTCTTCTTAGTGTAGTCTATAAAAAGATGCTATGGCTGATCAGTTTATAAATAAATATTGTTTATTAATAGGTAATTTACATCAGGTGAATGCCTGCTGTATTTGCTGAGACACTCCTGGGAGTTAAAAGGGTGTCACGTTCTGCAGGTGCTTTGTGAACAGGCTTCCCGCAAACAGCCCATGAAGTCTGGCCAAAGTTTTCTGAGCTCCTATATGTGCCATAAGAATAAAAATGAGTACAAAATATTTCCTATTTGTTGACAGGAACGAAGTATCTATCATTTTATTCAGCAGATAAATACCAGCAGTGTACAAATTTCGGACAAGACTTCATGATATATAACAATGTGCCTTTTTAAAACTATTTTTAATTAGTTATTTAAATGTTATTCTAGGGACTGTTTTTTTTTTTTTTTTTCTTTTTTTAGACACAGAGAGCTATTGCAAAGAGTAATAATCTTGCACTATGTCCTCAGAATACCTACAGAAATCAGTCAAAACTTACAGTAACACTTGTGTCCTTGTACACACTCCAGTCAAGCCAGGCTCACAATGCCCTCTCCCAGGATAACGTAAAGTAGTCTTTCTGCAAAGCATATTGGTCATAATGGCTGCATCAGTGTGGTGGTATATTTCCTGCTACCCACTCACCTAAGCCACTCTACTACCTCAGGAATTCCCATCAGGCCTTGGCATTTCTGTAATGAGTTGGGCAGTGAAGTGTCCCTTGACCATACCAGGAACTCTTGCATGGCAAAGGTGGGAGGCAGCACTGAACATGCCAGGGATCCTGTTGCATGGCCAAGGTGGGAAAAAAAAGTAGGAATAATCAATCATCCCAACAGCCTTGGAACATTCCTTCCCTTGATCATAGCCTGAGTGGTACGGTACCACTGTTACTGGAGTTTTAAACAGTTTCTACTGGTTTGGGTTGTGGCCAGGATAGAAACTTACTGATGACTAAAGCCAGTCATCTTGTGACCCAGCACACAGTGGTCCTAAGTGAGGCCCTTTGTGCTCTCCTGGACCACATAAGGCTGCGACCAGCATCTCCCTCCATGTGGGAGGCCTCTCAGAGGTCATGAACTCTCAAGTCTGAGATAATCAGAGGACTGCTGCCAAAAGCTGATGACGGGCCTTGGCCAAAGACTCCCCACTTCACAAGGCTCAACCGTCACACACTGAAAAGTGCTGAGACATTTGATGTGAATATTTCACTGAACTCAAGGGGAATTTTTAACAGGTATACCTTTATACTATATACGTATATATATATATTTGTGTCTCTGTGTGTGTATAAATTGATTTAGATACCATATAGCAAGTGTAGTAAATCCTATTGACTCTGTAAATATTAAAATCCATCTTAGAGCTGCAGACTGTTGCTAGGTAAAAGCCATGTTAAAATCCCATCTGTGGTGAATTAGTACAATGATCCTTCTGGTGATCCTAATGGATTACACATGCAACTCTTTAGATAACAGCCATTGTCCAAGTCTGAGACTAAGACTGGACCTAGCTGCACCTAAAGCTTCACTAAGAGCTTAGAAAGCGAGGAGGTCTACTCTGAATCTTGTGACTTTATGGAAGAGACTCTCTTACTCTTGTGTGCCTTTGGTCTCTGTATTAAGAATTTCAGCTCAATTTTACCTTTATATTCCTTTGTATGTATCATCCATGCAGTAACTAATAGACTGAACCATGCCATTGACCTTTTTTAAGACACTTTCATAAATTCATATTAAAACCATTATTCCTAATATCTTTGAGGGTGATACTTGGAGTGACCCTAAACCACTCATTTCACAACAGTCAGGCTCTCTTGACGTGTCTGGACCCAAACAAATTAGACTGAGAAAGCTTCAAATAATGAATTTTTTCTTGGAAATTATTAGTCCAGGTCATTAATAGCAAAGCTCAGAGCCAAAAAGCATGAGAAAAGAGAGGAGTGGGTTTATTTTAACTTGAATTGTAATAGCTGCCCAAGAAAGGAGTGTCTCAATGAATATAATTATAAATAAGATTTATGTGCTACTAAAAGTGATTACAAAGATCTATTTAAAACTATCTTTCTAGTAAATGTTAATTATGATGCAAGAATGCACCACTGTAATGGTACAAAGATTAAAGCATAGAAAATTCAGCCCAGCTTCTAGAAGGGATTGTGTGACGTGAGTGTCAGCACTCACCAGTGTTAAGACTCAACAGCCCCCAAACTCTCTTCCAGTCTGCTTTTTATAACACAAGGTAATCGGGACACTTCCAAAACCTGGCTGTTCTAATGGAGGTTGATTGATCAGAGTCTTTCTGGTAATGCGACTAGAGAATGATGAGGAAAGAGCAGTGCTCCTTGGAAGGAGGTGGGGGGGGGGAGCATCTGGGGCATGACGAAGAACAAGTATGTGATTCTCCGTTCAAAATCAGCCCACGCTAGCTGAGAGTGGAGGGGAGGCTCTGTAGATCAGCCACATTCACTTGGGAGGAGCACGCATGGCAAAGTTGCTTAATTACACCCCCATCCTCTTCCCTCCCTTATGCCAGCCAAAGTGTTTGTGCAGCCAGTGAAGAAACCAGACACAAGAACTTCTTCCAGCTGGGAAGGAAAAACAAAAAGGAGTAAGTTGCAGGCTATTTTTTTGGCTGGGATCACATCCCTGACCTGGTTCTGCACATAACTGCACAAACACTTATGCTGACAGTAGGGAGGGCACCCGGCAGGAAATAGAAAAAGCAGCTGGGAGTGGAGGAGGGTGGGGACAAGCCGGTTCAAGCAGCATTGCTGCTGAATGTGTAACCACAGTGTTGCAGGGCTGGTGCTACCAATGGTGCTGGCCTCCACAAAGGGGACATGGGAAGAACTCCAGCTCTTGGGCTTTACAGCTTGTCAGTAGAGACTGTTGGCAGCAAAAAGTAGGCCATGCTGTGTGAAGATGCTTCAAGACAAGAATTGCTCTTCTCCACCATTCTCAGATTTCTGGTGATACTTGAGAGAGAACCATAAACAAGACCGCAAGAGCTTCCGAAGGACAATTATGCTTCTAACAGAGCAGATAATAGGGCACCTTCACTTCTTAACTCTCTTCAGACCTTGATTTTGTGTTACAAAAGTGGTTTGGTTTTGGTTTGGAGACATCCTTTCTCCACTGTGTAACTTTGGGCCACCTCTTTGTTATATCAGGAAAGAAGTATGCTACTGATCTAGTATGAGCTCATTCACCTGATTCTCTGAGAGGGTATCAGTAGAACTTGACCTGTTTAGCCTTACAGAATGAAAAGCAAGAAGCATGCTGATGCCAACTACAAATCCACTAAACTGGAAAACTCCAGGGAGATGGAAACACAGCATTAACAGAGAAATTAATTAATAAATTGGCCAAGAAAGAATGTGAGGTTAGAAATTAGGGGAAGATTCCTGGCTGCCTAAGTGCTGATATTCTAGGGAAGCCAGCCAGTGAGAGTAGCAAGGACTGGAGAATGAGTTTGCTGAGTTTCCTAAAAGGATTACCTGGTAGGGCTGTCTGTGACAGCCAGGGGCTGACCCTACTAGCCATTCTTGTCCCAGGTCCTATTTTCTGTGTTTCACTGGTGGTTGTCTATGAAGAGAAGAAATCAGCAATGCTGTAGTGCTTGCTGCTGCACAAGTGAAGGCAAGGGACTAGGTAGCCAAGGGCCCCTTTTTTTGCAATTTTGTTTGGAGTATTAGCCCCACTGCCTTTTGATTAATAGTTGGATTATAGTTCCTGGTTGGCAGGACTAGCTTCACCTTTTATAGGGGAGAGCCACAGAGCATAATGTAGCATTTGGAAGAGTAATCATCTTTAAAGAAGGCTCTGGAGACAAAGAACACGCGGATGAAAGTAATACTTCTAAAACTCTTCCAGAGGGTGATAATATGAATATGCACTTATCCAATGAATCATTAAATTATATAAAAGTAAGGCTAGAAGGGATTTTAAGGAGTCACCAATTCCTTCCACTACTCCAAGAGTACAGCAGGTCAGTGGTACCTGTCCCATTAGCACGGATGTTGCTTCAGCCTGCTTTGAAAGTGTTCCAGATGGAAAGGTTTCCAAGGCCTATGCAGTTCCTCAGTAACACCATCCTAACAGCTAGAAAGGGTTTTGCTAATATCTAATAAAAAACTGTCCCTTCTGCAATTTTAGCCTGTTATTCTTATCCTTTCCACGTGGGAGAGAAGAGATTATTTCCTTCCTCTTTGCTGCAGTCGTTTACATTTTTGAGGACTGTTATCATGTCTGTTCAGTCTTCTCTAATATAAGAAAACAAAAATTCCTTTGCCGTTTTCTCACAGGTTATATTTCATAGGTCTCTGAGTGCTCTTGTTGATCTCTGAACTCTTTCCCGTTGAATTATTGGAGTGTTTGAACTGTTGGCAGTCTACGCTATGGACTAGCACAGGTGAATATGGTAATAGGGGTGCAAGTGAGAGAAATAATAGAATAATCTTCTGTGTGTTTGGGTTGATAATGGGAGTCTGAAGCACAGACTGTAATTTTTATGGGGGTCTAAGTACAAGTTTTCTTTCTGTCCTTGACAGAAAATCACTACTTCCCCCTAGAACATCAGGGCAGATGATAGACAAGAAATATTCTTTTAGCACTCTTCAACTTTTTAAACTTTTGTGGTAAGCCACAGTCAGAATGTGAACAGAGAAAAGGTGGATCAGGCTGTAGGGAATCCAAGGTCACCTCCTGAAGCTCATGCAACCAGCTACTGATAAATCCCAGAAATCCTAGCAGCACAGACTTACTTTGTTTCTCAAAGGCAGGATTCGGAGTGATGAAAACTTGTCCCATTTGGAGAATACTTTCTGAAGCCTGAATGCTTTCTTCAGCTGCTAGACTGTTAAATTTTGTCTTCTTTAGTCAAAAACTTGCACTGGAAAGGTAGACTAAGAACATTAATTAATCACAGGCCTGACAGGAGGAGATACTGCTCAAGAAAAAGGGAGCTCAGTTGGACTATAGCCTGACTGGCAGTTCCTTGAGCTCTTTGAGAGTTTGAGTGGACAAATAACTCCCTGTCAATCCTTATCTTCTACATAAGGAAGGCGTGAGAGGTTAGAAAAGGGTTATGTGCATTCCAGTATACACCCCCTCTCTTTAACACCTTAGCCACAGACTACAGAAATTACAGGTTGCTTCATGCTCTCTTTTCATCTCATTAGTTCAAGACAGATAGATACCTAAGCTTTTTCAACACCAGTGGGTCAGGAGGCATACATGTGCATGCGCACACACACACACAGAGGCACACTCCCTTTATATGAACAGTGTTAACATTGCATGATCTTTTAGAGAGTCATACTACTACATACTTCTTTTCCTGAGTCCTCCACTGATTACCGAAACATCTTCTGTGATACTTCTGGATCTAAAACTTGCTGATATAGAAATTTCCTTGTGGATATTTTTACTGACTCCAGTGCTCACGGCCTTGGTCCATATCTGACTTTGGTGGCCTCAGCAGTGTTTCCCAGCCTTGCTGTGCCTGGCAGCTTTCAAAGCATTTTTTGAGGGTAAAGCTTAGAAAGGTCATCTAATTGAAATGTCTCTTACCTGCACTTTTGCTTTTCTTCTGGAAGTCTCCTTTGATCTGGCCCTTGGGATCTGGGCAAAATAAGGATCTTGCCTTCCTGCCTCTTTCTATATTGGCACTTTTCCTAGTGTTTCTCCCTGCCTGAACTGAGTCTTTCCTGAATCTGACCCTGGCAGCAGTTCTTGCCATGGGCGCATTTTGTGTGCTGTGAAAAAATGCTACAAGGTTCCCTGCATGGCATTTCAACTGTATGGCATTTCCCCAAGGACCAGTTGTAGATTACTTATACAAATTCATAATATTTGGATCACTCTCATTCGCTTCAGCTGGAGTTGAATACATTTTGCAGAAAGTGAAGAAATTCTCTACAATGAACAATTCCCACATTTCTTTTTGTACCCTTCCTCCTTCCAATGTCCACCCCCATCTCCCCACCTACCACTGCAGAGAACTGACCCAATGATAAGCTGTGAAGTAGATTTGCAAAATGGTATGTTAATGGAATTCTCCTCTCCCATCTTTGTTTATTCCCGTCTTAATGCCCACACTAAATATAAAAGAAACCCTCAGCCTTGCTTGCTCTCTCCCTTCCCCCATCCTCTCCCTCCTGACAAAGTTTCCAAATAAACCTTGAAGCCCACTATCAGTTGTAAAACATCTAATCAATGAAAGACAGAGGAGTCAGTAATATGAAACCCTTTGCCTTAAGATCTTAGTGTTTCTTACTGAATTTCAGTCTAAGGTCAGGCATTGTAGCTGCTGTTTGGCTTGATGTTCATTGAATACAAAGTCAAACAAGGGGCAAGCCTGAGTGGGTTATTCCTCTGTTTACAAAGCAAGCAGCATACTGTCTTCTGGCAAAGTGGATGTTAAAAGGGCATCCTCACCTAAAGGACTATGGAGACAAACAGGGAGATTTTGTATGCTGTATTTTGTATGGCAGGACCTGGAGCATCTTTCCCGGTGGGCTGCTTTGTCCCTGAGTATTGATGAACTGCAGACAACTCAAGCAGCAATGACTGCAAGACACTGAAAGACATAATTTGCAATGAAGTGTTTTTAAAAGCAAAGCCTGTGCAAGATAGCTAAAGTCAGTATCTCCTACAAAGCCCTTCTAAATCCACAGAAAGTCCTCCTGTCTACAGTTAGCTTTACAGTAGCCCTAAAGGGAGACAGCAGGGGAGGGGGAGATTCCAGCAATGCTTGAAACAGGAGAGAACAGAAACCATTTTAGGATGTAAAAATACAAATATGGTGGGATGAAATTAAAACAGCAGCACCTGACAACCATACGAAATTTACCAATGTTTTCTCATCGTATCTTCAGGAAGAGGAGACCCCATGTTTTTATGATGGCTCTAATTCGGTATGATTTAGCTCTGAGAAGTGTACAGCAACAAGACAAAATAATTGATTTTTATGGTGGAAGGTGGGATTAGGAAATATACTGCAGTTATTGGATCTGTATCTTGAATGTACTTTTGCTTTCTTGCTGTGAGGTTCCTACGGAAAACAGCATTTTCAGGCTCAAAAAGGGTGTCTGTGCAGATATTTATGGATAAAAGTTCCTCCCTGGTAGGATCTCCCTGCAACAAATGGGGACTAAGAGGTTTTTGAAAGATCTTTGAAAAGCAAAATTATCTGTAAATTGTTTGGGATGTTTACTCTTTCAATAAAGAACTTACTAAAAGTCCCTAAATCTGACAACTCTGATTACATGCAACAATACTTATGCAAGAACATTATGAAAGAAAACAAAGTTGCAGATTAGCTGTATAAGTTCACATTTTTCATTCTTCTATGCATAATGTCACTGCCATGATAATCCTGATTTTTAATTATACTTGCGATATAGGAAAAAATTGTCTGGTGTCTTCAAACAATTTTGTCAACAAGCAGCTGAGATGTGTTTACATTTTAAAGACAGCATTTAGTTAGATGGCCAAGTGTTACAAGCACCCTGGTTATAGCAATGCCTCAAGTCAAGACCAGAAATACAAAGTGCAATAATGTATATTATTCAGAAGGTCATGTTACTGAGGACAACCCACCCTGCAGCCCCCATGGAAAGACTTTCTTTAAAAGGCTGAAGAGCAGCCATGTACTGATCCAGTAACTATGCGCAATATATATATTTATTTACTGTCAAACTCCCTTTTTGCTCTGCAAATTACAAATAAAAAACTTGTGCTTAATCTGGTTGGACAGGTATTTTAACTTAAGACACAAGAGCTACTAAGGTGTTTTTGTATTACCTTTGTCACTTCCTCAGCACTTGTGATATTTGTGAGAAGCTTTTTAAAAGATCTTTTGCAGTAAAATTTCCCAGTGGAATGGGAGAATTTCAGGCCTGACAGAGAGTCTCACTTGACTAAAATCATTGGTCTCTACAGTTTAGACTCTGAATCAGACACAAGTATTCCACTGGTGTGGTTCCAAAGGATTTGCTGGAATCCCTCTGATTTACACCCATATGAGATCAGCATTAGGCCCCAGTGTTTTCATTTTTCATTTGTTATTCTTGGCCCTAGTGTTCTTTTACTGCTGTTGAATACAATGTTCCTAAAACACCAGATGTGCTTGTGAGATGAGGGAATATAGCAAAAAAAAAAAAAACAACCAAAAAAAATACCCAAATAGATTGCAGGGATTCACTAAACAACACATGATCTGCTTTTTGCCCTATAGTCTGAATTCTGGGCTTTAACACTAGTATAACTGCATTTATTTGCACAGGACTGTTTCTGATAACCACTGGGAAATGAAGTTATAAATCCTTCCTAGCATAAGTACTTTTGTTACAGTCGCTCCTTTCCAGGATCATTGTGTTATGCTCAGAATCAGCTTGCACAATTACTGATGCTTAACATACAACATTGGTGACATGTTTTGTACAAATTCGGGGTTTCTAATTACTTTTACAGTATTTTAATCACTATATTACTTATTGGTTTCAAAGTAGTATGAGCTTTGCTGCTCATTCACTACAGGCAAACTCATCACTCAGATGCTTGGAGATCTCAAGTAACATAGTTATTACACATAGTTCATGCCAGTTATCACATAGTTTATGCCAGTTAAAACTGGTGGGAGATCCAAATCTGCCCCAGTATCCAGGCTCCTCTTATGTGGCAGGGAGAACAGGTTCAAATCTGCAGAGTGATGGACACTCTGATCTTAAACAACGAAGCATTAAACAAAGTGCTGAGCTTTAGTTGAATGAGTAATGTGACCAGCGATCCATATGCTCTTCAACCTGCACAGCTAAGTCCTGCGTGAAAAGGGAAGCCAAGGCTCTATATGATCACCTGCATTATTTTGTACTTGAACCTGAGACCTGGATACTATAGCCAGGCTATAACAAAGTACTCACAAGGTCATCTGTTTAAAAGGTCTGAGGCATATTCACTGGCTATAGAAGCTACAGGGAATTGCTTTCTCCCACGTCAAAATTACCAGGGAAATGTTTTCTCCCATGTTGAAATTCCCAGGGAATTATTTTCTCCCATGTTGAAATTGTCATTGCCACTGAAGACCAGGCTGCAGATAAGGGAAATGAGTGGATGGAAAAAAACACCCAGAGAGCATCAGCATTCTACTATGTATCCCATCAAATATTAATTTTCAGTTTGTAAGGGTGAGTTGCTGCTAAATTAGTCTTTCAGGATGATAAATATTTTGAAACATTTCTTAAAGCACTGACAGTCATGCAGGCAGCAGCAGCAAGTTTAAGTATGTTAGAGGTATGTTATGTTCTCATTTATACAACAGTATATTTGGAGTTGATCACTTGATGTCAGAAATATACCTTAAATTAACACTGGTACAAATCATGCCAGTGTCTACTCCAGTGAGTATCCACTTTCTGCTGCACAAGAACTGAAATCAAGCAACTGGAGCAAGTTCCAACCCTTCACTGCATGCTCATGAATAAAAGTATTGGTACTCCCATGTGACAGTGTGTCCATCCTGCTTCAGCCATGAAGCAAGGGCTGCCAAGATAGAAGAGAGGGGGAAAAGGCACTACCCTTGATAGCAGCCTTGCTTCCTGGGGATCCATAACTGACTTAAGATCTTCTGGCAGAAAGCAGAAACCTTATGCAGACTCCAACTGGTAGGATTACATCAGTATGGTAATTTACTATGGCTGTTTCTCTAGGCACAAATTCTCCTTATGAGGTACTCAAAATGCAGACAAGGTTAGTCCCTCTTGTCCTAAAAAATGTCAGAAAACAATGCCAATGTCTTGGCAGTACTTTCCTCCAAGCCAATCTCCAAACTGTTATTCTGCAGGCAGAGTGTTCCATATGGGGGTGGCTTTCAGCTCAGCAGTAAAACCTAAACTTTACTAATTGTGTCAGTTAAAATCCTGTATCGCTTTCTTTGTAAATTTCTCTTATCCTCCATGGGTAATTAATTAATTTATGTCTAAAATTCCCTCTTAGTTTTATTAAGAACATGATATTGAGTACTTTATTCTTAGATCCCTTGAGTAATATGCGTTCTCTACTTAAAACAGTCTTTCATCCTAGTGGTGGCTGAACTGCACTTGGTGAGCAAAATGTTCTTATGTATACAGTAAATAAGCACTTGGTGAATTTCACTAGGTACTTGGAGATCTTTGGGCAGAGGATACAACACAGTCAGTCACTCCTTGGCAGGAGTACACATGTGCTCTAGATGATGGGTCAACTGAGAAGGCCAGGAGTGTTGAGAATCTAATAAGAGAAGCTGAAGACTTACACTTGAGCCATCTTTTCTCCTCTTTTCAGCTTTTCATATTCAATTTTGCAGTAGTACAAAAGAAAGTGCATTTAAAAACTATTTTCTCTTGCATAAGCAAAAGGTGTCAAAGACATTAAAACCTAAAATAAACACCGTGGCTTAAAAAACAATTCCACTTTTCACTGTCTTACCAGTATTTCATCTGGGATCTGAAGAGGTTGCTCAAGGAACAGACAACATCATACCTACGTTAATATTTTAAGAAGTCTATTAGGGTAATGGTTCTGTAACATGGGTCTTAGTGACAAATGATCAAATACCTGTGCTTCAGAGGTTTTAAGGATTTGACTGAAATGCACTGAAGGTAATGGAAACATCCCCAGAGGCTAAAATGTACCCCTGAACTTTTCACTCTGCTTGTGCAATTTCAAATGTTTGCTCTTTCTGCTGTAAATTCTCCATTCCAGTAGGTTAATTACATATCATCATTCCTTTACAAAGTCATGGGGATGCTCCTCAAGGTAGTAAGCAAAGGAAAAATAAATGGATGTTATTTTTCAGTCCACCATCCCATGCTTAGTTCTAAGTTAATTTCATGTCTTGAAAAATGTCAGGTTGATGGCCCAGGCGCAGGCGTTCTCCTTTCATCTACAAACACTTACTCCAGCAGCAGAACAAAAGCCTTCTCCATACTGATCCCTGACAGTACATCTTCAAACTGAAGAGACTTCAAATGGGAGGCCCTCCAAGTCCTTGATCTGTCTGGCAGCTTCTCTAACAAAGGGGCAAATTTGTGATGGTGCTTTTTATGATACGCTTCTGAAGCAGAAGCTCAACTGGGAGTCTCAAATTGTCTCAGAGATCAGTGCTGCCTAGTATTATTATTCACTGGTGTTCTAAAAATAGTTCTGATTAGATTATAATAGATAGGAATCCATAGAAACAGCTTAGAATGCCAGCAGTTTATTTTGGAATAAACAGAATTTTTTCCTAGCAAAATCTATCATTATGCTAGAAAAAAATTGGTCCCAAAGGAAAATCATTCTGTGCTTTTTATATGCCCATTAACTAATATAAAGGGTGTTTTGTTTTGTTACACTTTTTACAGTAAAGCCTGTATTGTGGAAGCCAAGAAATATGATAACAAAAACATTTCTCGCAAATATCACCGGTCTTGTGGAAATGCTGACCATGGTACCTGATTACATCAGGCATCTGTGACTGCCCATCATGTAGGAGTTACAAGATCACCTATCTAAACAGGCAAAGGAGAATTGTAGTCTTTCCCATCATATAATCCACAGCAAATGAAAGTATATTGGGGGGTTATGAGTTAGCTTGATAAGGTAACCATCTTGTTCACAGATGCCTGAAACAGGATTTCCAAAAGCCACTATTTGTAACTATTGGACTTCATCCTGACTCACATTTTTGTCTTCTCTTTATAGCAGAGTCACTGTTTCAGGAGCAGTTCTTTAAAACTAGTTTAGAAATTTTTTCCTGTCAGACATCCCCGTGAGAACAGCAGCTTAGAAACTGCTATTTTATCCTGGTCACCTGCAGACAGAGGATCTGGGAACACTACCTGTTTCCTGATTTGAAACACCACAAACAGATGTTTTCCCTCATCAGTGAGGACTGATGACAGTGTGCATCCCTCAGTCATAAGGGAGAAAAGGGAAGGAAGAATGCAGAATAGCTTTACAAGCAGCCTGGATGGAGTGATTTTGAGAGAGGGAAGTTCCTGATCTTTACTGTCACAGGACAGTCTTGCCACCTGCCAGCCTATGATAATGAACACCACGGGCACTTGCCTAAAGGGCCTCAATTTAAGCTTTTCTTCCCCTAATGAATCAAACAAAAGAAACAATTTAACCTACCAAATAGGAAAAATCCCTGTTGTGCTTCTGCCCAGGCAAAAGTGCCTGTTGGATACTGCAAGGGAAGGGATGCCTTTGCATTGGACTGTTGGATGGATCACTGTGTCCATCCCCTACCAAAGCATTGCATCTACCTCTCCCTATTTGCCTCTCCCATCTGGGACCCATGCCCTTGGGTGAATTTCCAGCACCTGTGCATTTTTCATTACAGAGCTGGACCAGCTGCTTCTGCCAGCTTCTTAGAGGGCCAGCATGACCTGCTATGAGCAGCAGCAGGGGGAGAAGGACAGCATGTCCTTCTGCCAGCCCCTACCTAAAAAGGAAAGTTGCAATTTACCTTTCAATACACCTAAAGCAGACATGGAGAGGGACTTTGTACCCAGAGAGAAATGGGGATATCAGCACTGCTGGGAGATGGACTCGCATCTTCACTGGCATGGGTAGCCTCCTGTGTGCTGTCTCACATGTGGAGCAGGATGTGATAACAATTAGCTTGTCTTTGGAAGTGATGGGGAGAGAAAGAGAAATTACATTCACACCACAAGATTTTATTCTCTTTTTTTTTTTGTCCCTATGTAAATATATCTGCCTATCCAAGGTGCTCCTGTATTCTAGCATAACAGATAGCCAATGGATAATAAAAACAACTGGAAAACTGAACTGCAGGAAAGGAACATAAGGAAACAAACCAGAGAACATGTAATAAAACAAATCATATTTTACACTTACAAATTCCCTCTCAGACTAAAGGCTACTCAGAACTACTTTCAAGAAATAAGCAAAGGGAAAAGAAATTAATTGCTATGACCCATGAGTAATTTAAAGGTTAATAGACTGGCCAACAGTGTAGGGGCAACCTAAGTTTCTAAGGAAACTATACAGTAGCCATACCTTTGGTTTTGAAAATGTCTTTTGTGAGTTCTTTTCCAGTGAGCCGTGTGGATTTACTTCAGAGGGTTAAACAAGCCTAAAAGGCTCTTAAGCTTTGGACTGTCTGTACCAGAGTTCTGAAATCCTCTGATTGTTTCAAACATCCCTTTTGTTTGACTATTTTTTGGTACAACTGGTTTATACCTTTATAAAATTTCTGCTCCTTCCTCAGTTCTTCTAGTACAATTTAGGGACTGTAGTGATAGGACAAGGGGTAACAGGTTAAAACACATATAAGGAGGAAATTCTTTACTGTATGGGTGGTGAGGCACTGGAACAAGTTGCCCAGGGAAGTTCTGAATGTTTCATCCCTGGCTGTGTTCAAGACCAGGTTGAAAAAAGCCTTGGGTGGCATGGTTTAGTGTGAGGTGTCCCTGCTCATGGCAGGGCAGTGGAACTAGATGATCTTAGGGTCCTTTCAAACCCTAACTATTCTATTCTATGATATAGGAGCAAATGCATAGAAGTCAGTGGTGCCTGTCACAAAACCTGTCTCACTGCTGGGTTTTGGTATTTTATTAAATTGTTTTTCCAGCAGCATTGGCATTTCCTTCTCCTCCCCGAGCCACCTCACCTTTTTCCAGTCATCTATTCTTTTCACTATTATTTTAAGTACACCAGTAACAATATTGATGTAAGTTCAGTCCAGAGCGCTTAAAATAATAGAAAACCACAGGCAAACCCTTTGGCTTCTTTTTTGTACTCAGTGTGGAACTGTTAGCACAAAAGCTGATAGCTGATAATGAGCAACCCTATTGTGAAGGATGCTGGAACACTAAGCTGTTTTTGCGGGCTGATCCAAAGTATAAGGAAGCCAATGGATGGCTTTATACTTCGGGCTCCAAGATGATGGGCTGGTATCAGGTTTTAGAAGGATGTATAATAGGCTAATTGTTCTGAACAGATAACGGCAATTTGCAGCTGGATGTGTATAATGGAGTATTCATTCTAGAATATTTTTTACATGAGGTAAAGCAATTTTTTTTTCACTCTTTATAAACCAATTTGCCAAGGAATTTAATGTGAGAAAAAACTAATAATTTTGGAAGGGCTGGATTCCCTACCTGCACACCTGACAGCAAATTCATCTGCTGATTGGAGGAACAGTTATACTCAAAATGGTTGCAGGATGTACTGTGGTGTGCTGTATGCTGCCTACATTACCTGCAATATTACCCGAGAAGACAAATGCTAACATAGTCAGAATAGCATAACAATGAGGAAAAAACCCCCCACACAACATGACAAAAAGAATGAAACTGTTCTCAGTTACATATCCGCAGCCCAATTGATCTCTACGGGGGTTGCACAAGAGTCACATTTTCCTCAAAATATCTAAAAGTGGAAGGGAAGAACTGATGACTAACAGGGAAGTTCAAGGGAAAGACCCCTATTATAATACAAAGCATCTACTTGGAAACACAGAATAGCTGAAAATGAAAGTAATTTGATAACTTTATGAAGAGAAGAAGCTCAGATGTTTAAGTCATCACTGAAGCTGGAATGGCAAGACTGAGCCCTGGCACTGGCTGCCGCCTGTGCTACCCCTGCAGACAGCCGAAAGGGGAGCTCCATCTGCGAGCCCAAGATAACAATCGCTTGGAAACATTTGTGCCAAGAACTGTGTCTCCATTACTGCTTTCCCACTAATGCAAAGGATAATAGAATCAGAAAGATGCAGGTCTGGAAAGGGCTTCAGTAAGTCTTTTAATTGCTTTTCTGCCCAAAGGCAGAATGAACTGTACTTATGCTATTTCTGGTAAGTGAGCATCTAACCTGTTCTTAAAGGTCTCTACTGATGAGGCTTTGCAGGCTCAGAGGAGAGAGCAGGTGGTGGTGACACCCAACACGGGTATGGCAGGATGGAAAGGCAGATGGAGGTGGAGATCCAGGTAACCAGGAGGAGCTGGGTGCAAGAACAAGGGAATGTGATAAAAAGCAACACAAAAAGTGAAAAATCTCAGCCATAACATCTATAGGAAAAATGCAAAGAATTTCAGATATAGGATACAAAAGCCAGAGCAAGGCTGTTTGTCAGTAATGAGTTGAAGAAACCTGGAGTTCACAGAGAGGAAGTTTGGTAAGGGAAGGAGAGCTTGTGTAGCAGGAAAGGTGGGCTAGTGTTGGATTCCCTGAGCATAATATTATTTGGTTTGGGTTTTTTTTAAATTATTATTATTATTATTGCTTAACCAATAATCCTATTAACATTGATGCAATTGTTACCCCAAAGACTCCGCCGATACCCAGAGCACATGTTACAGACTGCTGTGATCTAGAGGTGGTTGTTGCAACTGCTAAGTCCATGAGTAAGGGTCTCATGATTAGCACTTAAGTGTTTTCATATTTTGGTCAACTGTGAAACCTATCTTGCGACAAGAAATTCTTTCCTGGACATCTGCCAAACAATGTTGTCGCTGAGAGGCTGCTAGGCCATTAGGGAGAACTTCTTTCTAGGATAGCAAGTTTGATATCTACATTTTACAAGCAGTTTGCATCTACTGAAAACAGTAGACCGGTACCAGATAAGCAGAGGAACATAAGAGAAAGGAGAAGAAAATGGAGGCTGAGGACTTCACCTGGTATATATTACCTTGCTGCCTGGACTAGCTGACTTGACAACTCCCATGGATGGCTGGAGACAAATTGAAGAAGAGCATTCTCAGGATTTTGTTTAGATACTGAACACTTCTATGATTCCAAGGTGGTTCAACCGGTTAGGCTTATCATATGGAAGCAAAAGATCAGGCGTCATTCTACAGCTCGGGTTAAATAGGGTGTTCACTCAGACTGTGGTGATGAACCCTTTTGGTCTTTTAGTTCATGTATCCTAGAAGTGTCCACAACCAGTCAGTAATCCTGATCTCAGCCTATACTTGAAATGGAAATTTACTCAGAAGAACAGGACTACTTCCAACATTCGCATCCCACCTAACAGGTGCATAGGTGGCTTTGAAGAGCCATATGGCCTTTGGAAGAACAAGAAGCAGATGGAAGAGATTAAAATTCCCTAAAACCAACTGAAGTTAGAGCACACTGTATGTGGCTATTCATTATCACTAAACATACTGTCTTGAGGCTGATTGCACACAAGGATGAAAATCCACGTAAGATAGGGTAAGCTAAATAAAGCTTTGCTTAGTAATATGGTTTTCAAACACAAATCTCAGCAGAAACAGAGAAGTTGCATTTTAGAGAAACCCTTCTGTCTGTCTTAAAGGGATTGCACCATTAATCTAACTGTGAAGAATTACAACACATTAAAGGTGCCCCAGTTGAGACAGTGACAGCAGAAGCTTATGTAATAATGCTTATCTTATTTCTAAGTAAAGAACAGTAACTATAAAAGTAAAGAACAGTACTACACTACATCATCATCTCCAGGCCAAATCTCAGCTTCTTTGATAGTGAGATGATGTAATGGCTTGAGCCTGGAGTGACATTGAGTAACGATAAGAAAGGATGCTCTGTAGTACCTCTGTGTACAGCCACGCTGCCCCACATGCAAGAGGCTTCCTATAAAAGAGCTGTGCTCTGCAATGACAGGATTATTGCTTTGTTGGGGGTGGCTTATGTTATAGAAAGCTGCTCTTTGGCTTACATGTCAGGTGTTGAATACATTATACAAGTGCAGCAGAATTACGTGATCACTCAGGAGAACATCCTGAAGTAATAAAATGTTCTAAGAGTGAGGCAGGATCTCTAACAACTCTGATGAAAGTACTGCTTTCCTGCCTTTTCTCCATGCAATGTTGAAATGTCGCAGCACTTTGGCCAGCAGGCAGCTACCACCACAGTTCAAGACCTTTCATCCCTTTCTTTCCTAGAGAGTTTAAAGTTAGAAAGCTGAAGAACATGCCTGAACTCCCATGAACTCAACGTAGTGTGAAAACTGACAAAAGTGGTCATTCTGGCCATCACAAACAAAGGAGAATATCTGTTTGTATAGCAGCAAGGCTGAATCTGCAATCCCTGCTGATGAAACTCTGCCTGTATTCCACCCACGTGACTTCACTTTTGAGACGAGTAATGGCTCCATGTATTGCTCTGAGGCCAAATTTGATGCAAGAGATTCCTTCTCTGTCTTCAGTGTTATTTTGGTATATTTTATTTGGCTGGGAATTTGGGAAAACAAGAGGGAGGTTTTCCGCAGGGAGTGGAATGAGGAGGCAGGAAGGGCTACCATATTTCTACAGACGGAAACTCCTACAGTGTCAGAGTCCAGCACTGCTGCAAGTGTCAACAGATCAAATATGATACAGAAGGCCCTCTGCCAACTCACTGCTACCTCAGCAGCAAACTGGGAGGAAAGCAGAAACTAATACCCAGTACCAAGGAGTTAGGTTCAGTCTCTGCTGCAGAGGGATGGAGCAGGAAGAAATTCGTAACCACCTTCTCCTTTTCATGCAGTATGACATGAGCTGGTCCAGCGACCCCAGCAGGACATGGCTAATCTAGAAAGGCTCAGAGCCAGGGTGTTTAAGCCATCCGCTGAGTCAGATCTTGTGGCAACAGCTTCTGTGGTAGGATCTTAATATGCGGAGTCCTTGTCCCAATTGCTGCATCCCAAGGAACACCCTGAAAATGAAGTTGCCCCCAGAGCACAGTCCTGCAAAATGCCCCTCCATGCCAGCAGATGTGATTCAGACTGATAGCTGCTGAGGGCAACAGATTGAGCAGTAATTAGCTGTTGTTAGTCATCCCCTTCCTGAGTACAAGTGGCGTAGCATTTGATTATTTCAACACAGTTGGATGTGGGAGGGAAGGTAGGCCTGGAAACATTTTCCTGACAGCATACTTCTCAGTTCCTTTAAAACACCTCTCATGTTGACACTCAGCATAGCATTTCAAATAAAATGCTATTTCCTTTTGTAGAGCGGTGAGGAAAAAAATGCTGTCACAGGTTTTATAACAAACATTAGGTAAGCAGCAATCATACCCATTGTGCAATCTGGGATTCAGGTAGGAAAACAGTCCATAAATGGCTAAGAGAGACATACTGGGTGTCTCAACAATCTGAGTAAGATATGAACTGCTTGCTGAGGACCACAGAGAAGGGACAGGGTTGAATGGGTTAGTGTGATAACTTCACATGGGTGAGTGTGAAGAATAAAAAGGCATAATTTTTAGACTGGAAGCTAAAAACTGATGCTGCTGGAGGAAATGTGGGTTACTTGTGCTCAGCTAAGCTCTTCTTGCTCATGACACAATGAAAAGGTGCAGTGGTCTGCTTTCAGCAGTCTTCTGTCCTGATAGATATCTCATCCACCACATAGTGTCAGTGGTGATGTTTATTCATAGGATGAAAACCACATGCTCTGGATAGAAAAATCCAACCAAAACTTTCTGTAAAGGTTTCAATAACCCTTTTTTCTCTCCTTTTTTTTTTTTTTTTTTTTTTTTGACCTGCTGCCTCAGTATTTCATCCTTCTCCTGAGTTCACAATGCCCCAGAAATTTGAGAGCTACCTTCTCCTACTTTTCTTTTGAGCGGATATGCTTGTACTTCCTACTCCTTTCTTGTTATAGGACCTGGAACACCGAAGGAATTTATGCGAATCCTTTTGAATCCTGGATGTAAAGAATTCCCTTTGAAGGGAAGCATTTAGGGACATCTACAGATCCTGAGCAAGAATGTCCCTGCTCACTGCAGGGGGTTTCGGACTTAGATGACCTTTAAGGGTCCCTTCCAACTATTCTGTGATTTTATGATAATGTTGTCAAAATCCACAGAGTAAATTTCTGAGTGGTAACAGAGGATTTAATGAGAAAAGTTACTTTATATAATTTTTGCTTTGGAAGGGCTTAATGAGACTCAAGCAAAAAGTAGTTAGGATCATGTTAAGATTCTAGCATCCCAATATCATTTGTTCAGACTGAGAGTGTCCCACGGACAAGTGGGACATGCATGGCATACTATAAGTTTAGATTAATCCATGATCAGCTGTTTTAAGGCAAAAATATTTCATTCTTCCTAAGCAAACTAGAAAGAGAAAGGAATCAAGACAGTAAGCTAAATAAGTACTCTGAAATTGCTTAGTCCAGCATTTAGAGCATGCTGTTGTCAGCCTGCATTTTTAAAACTCTGAACCAGCCAGCTTAGTTAGCTGAGCTGCTAACAAGCAGGTCAGGAACCACATCACAGTTGTGGTTACCCCTCTCTCCTGCACGAATATCTCAACAGCATTGATAAAATGATATGAACAGCTTAATATCCTGCCATGGTGTACAGGTGTTACCAGTTTTACAGGTGCTAAAGAGGCTGTATGTCTTGATTTTGAAACAGGAGGGGTGGACGACCAAGAAAGTGCTGTATTCAGGGTGTGAAAATTAAGAGATGTAAAGCAATGTGGGTTGTTTTTTCTCAACCAAATATTTCCAGCTATACCATTTAATGAAAATGATGAACTCATTATTCTTAGCATCATGGTGATGGACTCTGTTTATTGCTGTTTGAGCAAGTAGTCAGTTTTATGTTCTAATGTGTCTCTCATTTTAGGTGTTTTAACTTGTAAATTTTGAATGCTCTTTTGGGATAATCCCTGAAACAATGTTAAGCAATGCAGTATCAATTCTGCCTCACTGCAGATGATCCCACATTTAAATATATTCTAACTTTTTGATTTTCCATTCCACGATTCACCCTAGTAGTTCTAATGCTACTTTCCTAGATAACCTTAATGGTCTCTGGGGTTTAATGCTTCCAATATTTATAGTCTGTTATAATGCCCAAATTATCACACCTCTGGTCCTTAATAATAACTGCATAGTAATAATGCCTAAATTTTAACAAAACTTCAGGCTCTTTGAGGAGGTAAACAATGGCTTCATAAAGAAGAAAACATCACAGCATTGTAATTGTCCTCCTTTTTGTTGGTTTTATATTGCAATTAACTGTCAATACAATCTATCCTGTGTGATGTTACATATCTGATAGAGTGAGGGGGAACAAAAGATTCAGATTCAAGGAATAATCATAATTTGTCTGATGTGTATGGTAACATACATGATGCTTGAATTTTGGGCAAAGAAACAAATCATTAGCTAGGCTTTTTTTTCTTCAGATTAGGAAGAAAGCTCACGCAGATGCTGAGGACAGAATTTACACAAACTCAGACATTTGTGTGATTTGTACCTCATGGTATCTTGGGCTGCTGCCAAAAGTGTAAGCTGCTCAGGGACTGTTTGGTTCCCCTGAGATTACGTATTCCCTGAATGCAGGATGTTTTCAGAAAGTAATTTACTGCAATATTATAAATCCTAATGAGTGGATCTATATTTTTTTCTGTATCTTTTCTGTTTGAAAATCCTGGCAAACCTTGTAATGAATGTTGTGTAATCTCTGTCACTTGATTGTGGATCTAATTTTAGGTATTGATGTTTGATTTGTGGAATTTTAGCACTTTAGGAGAGACCAGAATGATCTGCATTTCCATGACCTGTGTTGTTTTGAATCTTAACTTCTGTACCTGTAGTCACATAATCATTAAGAGCCTGATCCTTTGGACACTTAGCACTGTGTGCAATGTAAAATGTCAGCGGGACTGTTCATGGGACCAAGTACTGCTTCTCAGCTGAAGTGTTTGCAGATTTGGGTCCTGACAGTGCTCATTTGTGAGTCTGTCTCCAACCACAGTTAAGAAGCTACTGATGGGGCTACAAGGTGCTGGGAGTAAACACCTCATGGTTCAGGTCACAGGCACAAGAAGAAGCTAAGCACTGCATCACAAAGAGGGTGGAGCTAAATAAAGGAAATGAATCTGACTCATCTGAAAGTTTTAATAATTTGCCCTTTATACTGGCGCTGCTGTAGACAATCTGTCTCCTTAATCTTTGTGTAGCTGAAAGTTTTGAAGCTATGTCTCTATCTAAACATACCTGTTTCCTGAGGCTTTGTCTTATCTACCTAAGGCAGCTGAGGAGTTGTCTGAGGAGAAAGACATCGCTCCTACATTTCATTGTCTAATCTTTTAGCGTGATGTTGCTTGTGTCCCCACACAGCAACATCTTTCCAGCCATCAGTGGCAGTTAATAGTTCATGGAGGGATGTAAAAGCAGCGGAAGTTCTTTTCAGAGAGCAAGAATACAGAACAAATATTTTAAGAGAGTAGCTTCAGGACTAAAACAGCAGAACCACTGCACTGGTATCAGAGGCCGATGAATTGAGCAAGATGTTCCCCAGAGAAAGAGATGTCATATATACATATATATATTTGAAGTACTTCTAAAACAAGTTTTGTCACACCTCAAAGACAGTTGAACTATTAATCTCCATTCGGCTTTATTTGAGGCTACCTGTTGAATTACTGTGTACCTCAACAGTGTGGAGAGTCTGGTGTTTTGTGATGGAGCTATTGACAATTTGTGACAGTCCTATTAGGGTTGTCCACATTTAGGTAGCATCACATGGATAAAAAGGATATCAAAATCTCTTCTAGTTTATATCAGTTTTCAAATACACTCACATCTCCTCTTCCTTCTCATGTGAAGATTTAAGACACTCATCAGCTTTCCAAGATGTCTGATAAACATGAAGTAGATTCCCTGGAGCATTTTGCTTCAGATCAAACACAGTAAAAGATCTAGCACTATCTGTGAGGCAGCTACAGCTCCCTGATTCTCTGCCCAGCCATGGACATGGATTTGAGCAACATGAGAGCTGCTCTGACCTATGCCATCTGGCATGGTCCCCATGAGCTTGTTTACACTGGATATTTTTTCATTAGACTGTAATTACACCACTGAAACTACATGAGTGTGAAAACTTTGTACATGTGTGGCAGAGGTAATTCAGGTAAAGAGCTTTTTTTCAAGTAATTTTTAATACCAGCATGCTTATATCATCATTAAACACTTTCACTACTGACAAACTCCTGTGGTAGGCCATGCATCAGTTGCAGATTGCCAGCATGTGTTAAATTTCAACTTTGTGACTTTGGTCCTGGTCCCCACAGACTATGAGAGGAGCCATTTAAGTTTGCACACGGACACCTCTGTAATGTGCACAACATGAGAGTCACTCTTCATGCTGAGTATTTTGCAAGGACAGAAGTGATCTGAGGAGGTTACTCTGTATTTATGTTGCTCCCTTCAGCCAAATGATCACATGTTCCTTTTCTTTTTAGGGCTCCTGAATTATCAAGACCTCAATTCTGCGAGGTGTTGAGCTGCGCCACGAGGGGCTGAGTGCTCTCACTTTCCCTGCCATCAGTGGCTGTGGAGAGCACTCATTATCCTTCAGGAATGCTCAACGCCTTTCAGAAATGACAAGCACCTTCCAGTACCAGAGACAGGATAAATGACACCGGAACAGACTAATGCTTTGCATTTGGACCAGGCTGTGCTTTTGAAGGACATGAGGAAGTTGTTTATGCTGGACTGTAAGTCTGCTCCTGCTTTGACTGAAGTATTTTTCTCTTCTCTTTTTTTTTACTTTGATGTAGAGAGGAGCAAGACTGGACCTGCTGTGAGAGTGATAGATTTTCATCAGCCTGTGAGCAGTGAACAGCAAGCAGGGCAGGTTGACTGCTGCACAGCATCACTAACAGATTCAGTCACAAACACAGCATCACCATCTTTTTCACACTTCCCTCCACCCACCTTTATCAAACAGCTCCTCTTCATTAAAGCAGTACCCCTGCTTCAGTGCTTGCTTTAGAAGTGTTATGACACTGCTGTGAAGCACAGAATTCCCTAAAGCTTTAGAGAGAAAAAAGATAAATGAGGCATCCTGAGCAATGACTAAAGACACAGAAAATGGAAGAACACAATGCTGATTTCAGCATATATGAGTACTTCTGCAACACTTACTCACTATTTGACTACTTCACAAACTTGTGTAAAAAAACATAGCAAGAATAGCTATGAAGGTGACATAAAAAATGAAGTAAGGAATTATTTTCCTCTGCCCCCAAGAACCTGCCATTACGGCTTGATACAGTTTGAAATAGTGCATGAACAATAACTGAGTCTCATCTCTGATAAAATTCAGTGTTTGAGTTATTTTAAATGTTCTTTTATCATGTTCCTGTTACTTGACATTATCTGAATGGGTTATGTTTGGGGAATGTACATAGATAAATAGATATGCTAATAATAACTGTAATAGTTGATTAGATACAAGCAATAGGGAGGCAGCAGTGCAGCCTACAATGAGTGCTAGACTAAAAAAATTTGTAATATAATTGAAAATTGTACGTTGGTCATTAAAAACACAGTAACAAACCAGTGATATATCCTTCTACTGATTCACTGTTTAACTTTTGCATGTATAGAATACATTTGCTAATGTAGCTCAAGAGAATGGTGATAGAAGGGGAAAGAAAGTTATGCTTTCTTTTCTAGTAGTTAAGATGGGGGTGGATGGGTGGGTGAAAGGGAAATGTAGGTTTCAATCAGAAAAAGAAGCACATGCTACATTCTAGTTTCATGGTACAGGGTTGTTAACATTTTCTCAAGCAATAAGTAAGAAATGTCAGACAAATTCATCATCTCTGGATTCTGTCTTTCTCATACAGTCTTGCTGCCTCTTTCACTAGCTCTTAGAGCCCCTACTTTGCTAGTTAGAGCTCATACTTTGCTCAGGGGTCTTGGCTATCGTATGAATTGTCTTCCTGCAGAACTAGCAAACTCTAAGCCAGGAGAGCACAAAGAGGGATGTTTAGTTTTGAACACTGTAAGACTTGTAGTTCTTACTCTTTTTTCAATTCCCACAACCCCGGTTTGTGGAGAGACTACCGTGTCAGAGGTTTCGGCAGGACTTACCATCCAGCCCTATCTGATGGATCACCTGCTACACAGTCTGAAGACCTAAACTGCCCATAGACCCTAGGGGTGGTTACAACGATTTCATCATGGACAGGACTTCCAGAGCTACTTGCAAGTACAAAACCTCACTGAAGATAAAATAATAATTAAAAAAAAAAAAAATAGAACAAGTTTCTAATTAAATTTGATTTGCTTGGAGGAAAACCAAAGCAAAGCAGAGTATCTGCAAAGCTTAACATTCTGATTTCTCAAGCATACACTCTTGAAGCACTTTTTGTTTCACTGACTTCCAGCACTAAGAAACAAAAGTGAACACTATAGCAGAAGCCTAGATTTGAGAAATGCCAAGGAAAAAGAAGAAACTGTGGTAGAAAAATAAATGGATTGTCACTGTCATTATATGGCACTGTAACTGCAACATGGCAATGTGCAGTAAAACTGTGATGAATAGTTTGCTTTGAAAAGCATTTAGGTTAAGGAATAAAATCACATGCATCAAAATTATGGCATAGCCTTCTGTATTGCATAATGCATTGCATAAGAGAAAATAGAGAATAGCTGTTCCACATTAATACTTTGTCACATGTGCAGATCATGAATGCCAACAGTGGATGAAATTTCACTGGAGAAAGCAAAACAGGAAGAAAGTTTCTGATTCAGTCAACTTCAGAATCACACTTCATTCAGAGCAGTTTTTTAAACTACTATTGTTCTAAGCAAGATGACTGTAACTAAAGGAGGCTTGACAGAAGAAGGGTAGTTTTACTACGTCAAGTGTCAGCCCTTTGGATTAAAGCAAAAGATCATTTAAGTCGCTTTGCTTGTTATTTCTCAAGTATAGTCAGGCTCCTTATTTCTGTGGATTTTTTCTTCTAGCAATGGGCAAAAGAAATACTTTTAATCGGCTGAGGAACTCTGGCACCAAAAATATTCCAATTTGTTTCTAAACATAGAATACATATAAAATTTACTTTAAGGCTTTATTAAATCTTGCTGCAATACTGAAACTTTCCATTTAGCCTAAACACAGTTTTACAGATTAAAAGAAATAAGATTGAAGGGAAGGCAAGCCCACGCTCTTTATTACATTCGCCTTTTTTTAGAATGACAAAATTAAAACAACACCCACATAAAAATATAATTGCCAATATCGTTCCACTTCATTTTTCAGAGCCAAAGACAACGAAATCTGTCATTCCATCATTCCCACCTCCAGGTCAGCTGCTCAGCTGTTTTGGGTGGCTTTTTTTTTTTTTCCGGTGAGATAGCTGCTATACCTATCTCTGCCCAGAAGAGGAGCCAGTGAGAAGAGCTGGGTGTTGGGTACGTCGAACTGAACACATTGGGCTCAGAGAACTAACCTCCTGGAATTTCAAGAGTACAGAGGAATGTGCTGGATCAGGCAGCGGGGAGGTGCTTTTTTACATAATTACCACCACTTTTTTTAGTAGGAGACTGCCTCAGGCCCCTCTGTGGCTACGAACTGCTGGGCTGCAGATCTCTTTTGCAAAGCTCTTGCTTAATTAAGGGAAAATATATTTAAGAACAATGGGTGAAAGGCACCTGAGTAAGAGAGGGGCTACACGCAAGAGCTCATTTAAACCACATGTGTAGACCACAGGGCGGTGGTTCCTCAGTTGCAGCCCATCTATCTTTTGCACTAGATCATAGGGTACGTGGCTGGGCACGGACCTGGGAGCTGCTTGCCAAAGACTACTGATGATGCAAGTGGAATTCACCTAACAGCTTTCAAGGCTTACACCACAAGGAATGATTTATCATTGCATTATTTTAGGTATACGCTCATGAAGTTACACCAGGCATCAAGCTTGAGCAAGGCTTGCTATCTACTCCTACTTGTCCCACCCAAAAGATTACTAAAAAAGCAGTGGGCAGTGGAGAAAGACATATCTCTCCTTTAATACAGTTCCAGAAGACAACAGCAGTGGCAAACATGGATTGGAGCAGACCAGCACAGGTAGTGGGGCCTTGGTTGCCAGCCATTCCTGGAGCTCTGCTACTATGTCCTACTACTCTTAACAGTATAAAACTAGCATGGCTACCTCTGCTGATACACGACAAAAGAGTCTTCACTCTGGTGACACCAGAGAGAGTTCCAAATACCTGTAACCAAGTGTTAAGTGTAGCTCAACCCTGCTACGTATTAGAGGCAAAGTTGACGGTCAATTACTTGTTCTGTTGGTCCTGGCAGTGCAGCAGGGATGTGACAGATTGAATTATGAGTTAATTAGTTTTGATCCAGTCACTCTTTACTGCTAATCAAATTACCCTGTTCAACTCTATGTTTTTTCATGGAGTGCCTGTTCTTGTGCCAATGCAGTTCCAGTGGCACACTAGTACTAAATTAACTTTCTTAGTGAAGGCAACCTCCTAGAAGGCTTAAGCCACACGGAAGTCTTCACCGCAAAGGGGAATGTACACTGAAATGTACAACAAAGTACATTTTGTTCTCTTTGTAAAGACTACTGTTATTTTGTTGGTCAATGCAGAGATAAGTAGTACAGAAAGATGCACAGAAAACAATGGCATTCTGATTACCTCCTGTTATTAAATTTTATGTGTGAGGAATACAGGTACGTAAGAGCTGCTCGGGTTGGTATTTTGTGGCTGGGGACTGCAGAGCTGTGAAAGGGCTGCTTGTGTTTTGTTGTGCAGAAGGAGTTAAGGCCTCACATCAGCAACGCACAACTTCCTCTAAACTGCTGGTTTAAAAGTGACTTTAAAAAAAGTATTTGAAATGCCAGTGTTTGCTGCGAACATATTATTTACATGGAAATTTCCTAATCTTTCTTTCCTTAACATAATATTCAATTTGTAGTTGCCTGAAAGGCATGGTACCAAAATCATTCGCTCCTCCTGCCCTTGACTTCAAAAGATGGCTCTTGTAAGAAGGAAAGTTCTTGGTTTTGGTTATTAATACAAAAGAGGAACATGATATAAATAACCTACATGACTCGTGTGTGCCGGTGCTTTTTTAACCTGAAAGTTCCTGATTTGCGGCAGTTTGCAGGGGCTCTCGCTGCTCCTCACGGATTCTGTAAAACCTGGGTCCTGTGTGATAACGATCATTTTCAGGGCAAAGGCTGCAAATACAGTCTCTTTTCAATAATGGAGAGCACACATTTACATGGCAGTTATTTGCATGTTAGGTTGCCCAGCCAATTAACGCCTCTTCAGATGACCTGAGGAAAATCTCCAACCCCTTGCTTGTTCAAAGGGTACTCATGCACACGCAGCTATCCTTGCCCTCAGTTTAGAAGAATTTTAAAGGCTGTTTGAAAACATGAAGCTAAATATTTAATGTAAACTGGTGTAATACAGGACTTGAAGAAACCAGCAACGGGAGCAGACTCCGTGCTTCATGAACCTCCTGCGCCCAAGGCTGCCCTAAGGGCCAGGCGGTCTGGAAGTGAGTGCCGCATGCCCCACCGCCACACGGGCGTGGAAAGAGCAGGAGTCGGGGGGCAGCCTCACTCCTCCACACCACATTGGAACCCGTGCGCTACCGGGCAGGCTGGAAACCTCCCTCCTTCCTTCCTCCCTTGCCCAGGGGGAAGCCACAGGCCCAGCCCAGCGCGGCGCCTGTTCGCTGTCCGGAACTACAACTGCCGAGATGCTCCGCGCACAGCGCGGCGGCCGACGGGAGCTGCCAGCTCTGCGAGGCGGGAGGAGGGAGGGACGACCCGCTTCCCCAGCGCGGGCGCGGAAGGGGGCGTGGCGGCGGCGCTGGCCCTCCTCCTCCTCCTTCCCCCCCAGTCCTGTGTGTCGGTTTCGGGCTACCGTCGCCATTTAGCGCGGAGACGTCCCCGGGGCGGCCGCGGCGGCTCCGTTCCCTCCTGCCCGCCGCGGCGCGGGGCGCCAC
>JAOEHX010060959.1:0-23954 GCA_025448015.1 Bolborhynchus lineola
CAGAACTGCACACAATACTCCAAGTGAGGTCTCACAAGAGCAGAGTAGAGGGGCAGGATCACCTCCCTCGACCTGCTAGTCATGCTCCTTTTGATGCAGCCCAGGATATGGTTGGCTTTCTGGGCTTCAAGTGCACACTGCCATCTCATGTTCATTTTCTCATCAACCAGAGTGGCATAGAACTTGGGACAGGACAATGTATCCTACTGAAAAGCTCTGTAGAGCCTTTATGTAGACTGCTAGAGATGGCATTAGACATTTGCTGAAGATTAACAAACAAAAAACCCCAAACCCTGTTTAAAGAGAACGAATATATTGTTATGTTACTGATCATGTTTAGTATAACCAGCCCATGCATACATTTAAGTGGGAAATTTGAGGGAGGTTTTCCTTCACCAGAGCATTAAAATTCTTTAGTAGTATTCCAAAACAGAAAAGCTTGGGCAGTTTAGGAACGGAATTTATATGACATGATTTTCTGTTAGAACAGAAGACTAGAATTAACAAAGAGATTTATTTACTAGTAGTGTTTGTGAAAGAAACAATTTATGTTGCTGAGGGCATTGGTGCTACTGGTCTGGGAGGCACTACTCAGAATCCTGAGGTATTTGTTATAAGAGCCATCTTGCTTTACATAAGCTTGACTTAAGCAGCTGTTACACAAGGGTGAACTGAGGTGACTTACAGTCTCAGCTCCTGCATTGCATGGATCACAGAGTATAACTTGGTTGTCACTGGAGTCATTAATAGTGGTCTGGCTAGACCATGTGTTCTAGAAATGTATCTAGTTTGTGTTTAAGCTTATTGGTTTGGGTTGCTTAGCAGGGTGAATTATTCAGCCTGCAATACTGAAGTCATTCCTTAGCTAACAGCATTAATGCCACAGTGTCTAGTCTCTTCCTAAATTGGATTTAGTTGTAGTCATCTGGCTCATGTTGGCTACTGGCTCATTGATTAGCAGGCATTGTCTGTGACATGAGATGTTAAATGCTTACTTTGCAGAACTTAATTTAGTCTATTAGCCCATGGAGTTTAACTACTTTTTTTTTTCTTCTTTTTTTCCCTAGTTATAGCTATACTTCCATCAGATCAAGTCTTTCCTTCAATTCAAGTAGAACAGCTGGGAAAAACATGAAATACAAACTAATTGCAGTCCTCAAACTGAAATGCCATTGCTTATTTCTTGATTTACAGGTGGGAATATGAAAATGGATGTTTGGAAATACTGTGATTAGTGATAAAGATAATTCGAATTTATCTGACATAAAAAGTTGATTTTGATAGTTAATCCACGTAACTTGGAAATGTTGACATCAACTAAAATGTGGGGTATCGGCACTTTCCAGAACTGAGCCTTCACAACATTGTTAACTTAGGTACATGAAAGAAATCTTTGAAGTTTAGCATAGAATATTTTTTTCTCTAGATCTCTAAATCATCTCGTGCTGTTGAACTTGGACAAATCCTATTGTGACACCAGAGTATTCCTACAGCTCTGTTTCTGTTCTGTTCTAGATCAACACTCTTAAAACAGTTCTCATTAACATCTACAAGATATTTTTACTTCAGGCTTACAGGTAGGTCACTGCCTTCTGCAGTAACTGATTATTTCATTACTCTTTCTTGATGTGTGGAGGAAAAAGTGTGCTGTGTAAATGCAAGAAGTAAGTCAAGTTGTTCTTGTTTCAACACTGTTCTTAAGTAACTATTAGATTCAGGATACAGGATTGTATTAATGTCGGTGTTTATGTGACACTTAATACATTTTCAGTGCCTCTTGGTATTGACAGCTGACCTCAAGAAAAGCAGTCTGATTTGCTTCAGGAGGATGACAAGAAGTCTTATCATTAATTAACTAGTTTATATTTAGAACTTTGTCTCTATTAAAATCATTTAGGACTTTGACATGTATAACTTCACCTGAAGTGAGGTTACATTCTAGCAAGTTAATTGCAGTTTCTTAGCTGCTGATAAATGTCTTAATTGCTCCTTAGCTGGGTTTTGTGAACTGTTCTTGACAAGCAGAGGAAGTGAATGTTTGAAACAAGGAGAAGGGAAAGAAATAAAAACGGATAAGTAATTAAGGAGAAAATACTAATCTCTGTATATCAAAAGCCTTGAATGATTGGCAGCACCAAGAAATTTTTTATGAACACCAAAAAGGTATAAGAGGTGCTTACCTCTTCACAGAAATCTGGTGTTGCTCTTTTCCTAGGCTCATACTTTTTAGGAAGTGGCATTTTAGTTTTGTTCTTAAATTCAGCTTGGTCTGCATTCCACCTGTGTCATTCTTGTGTTCGCGAAGTGTAATTGGACTTGTCTAGTACAGCACTCATGTATCAAACATTTAAACTTTGTGTTGTGAGGGACTTACTTTTTTTTCTCTGATGCTGGACATGATTACTTAGCTACTTCTGTTTGCTTTTATTTGAACACCCTAACAAAGGTTCAAGACCTAAAGGGTTTGAATACCTTTAAAAACCTGTCCACCATGCTACCAGCATGTCAGGTGAATTTAGCCAGTGATGTAGTGATGCACTGTGGTAATTATGTTTATCCTTTAAATATTTTATAATTTCAGAACTTGAAGTGATTACACTTATGCTGGGTTAATTTTATAAATAAGTATACACATTGTCAAGTAATTATCAGTCATCATTGTAACTGTTGAGTATATTCAGCCCTCCCTCCTCTGCTCCTCCTGAAAAAAAAGGCAGTTTTAAAATATATCTGAACAGAGGTGTAAGGGAGCATAGAATGCAACTAGTGTTTGTAGACAAAAGAGTGGGGATGCTGGCCTGTGAAACACTATGTCATTTGGAGGTCTGTTTTCCTGAATTCCTGAACACAGTTTGTTCTGGGGTTTGGTTTTTTTTTTCTTGCTCTTACACTGTGTCCCATGGATGTTCTCTGGCTGCATGGTCTGTGATACGAAATAGGTGAGGATGCATAGTTTAACTTTCCCTTCACATAAGACAGTCATCGTCTTCAGAAGAGAATTCCATTACCAAGGCAGATTGCTTCAAGATCTTCTTTCAGCACAAAATTTAGAAACAAACATCACATGTGTCTGACACTCCAGGAGGGTGTGTATGTAGAAGTGTCATATGCTAACTGTGTTGATACAGCTGAAAACTGTTGTGTGCTTTTAAATGTTGTTTAGTGTCTAAGGTAGGTAATTATAGTTTCACTTGAAATAGCAAATGACATGATTAAATAGGCTGTTTTTATGAACAGGTTTCATGCCTGTGTTCTCCAACTTCCATTCAACCAGCAAGTTAGAAACAATCCTTATTTCTTCCTAAGAATCATCTCTGAGACTGCATCATGCTGCTATAGTATCCTGAAAGCAAAGAACAAAGGTAGAGTATGTTAATGGCAATGCAGTGTGGGGTTTTCTGACTTTTTTGTATTTGACAAGTAAAATGTCTTGAATGAGCAGTCAGATTATGTAATTTTGAGATAGAGATCAGGAATGGAAAACACTGACTGCATGGTAAGAATCTCAGGGCATTTCTTTTCTTAAACTCAGTTTTCCAAAGGTACTGAAATATTTCAGGTTTTAGTTTTTAGTTCTCTGTTTACATAGGAGACTTCATTGCACAGGTTTTTAGTAAAAAAATCTTAAAGTGATTAGAAAGTGAGAAGAGGTCAGACACTGTTCTTCATGATCGTAATTTTCAGTGACATTATTTTCATGTTCAACTTCCAGGGCTTGCTTTAGGTAACAAAGGTGCATCTGGTATGTTCCCTTTCGAGGCAGCAGAATGGCTCTGCTATGATGCATTTACTATCAAGCTGGCAAACCACAAAGTTATTTACAAATGCCTGCTTAAGCCTCTAAAAATCTGTAAGTATTCAGTTATTGTTGGAGTTTGAAATACTGTTACTTGTAATAAAATTTGGAAATAATTAGATTTGGGGTTTTGGGGGGTTTTTTGTTTGTTTGGTTTTAGTTTTCCTACCATAAAATGTTTTTCTAAAATGTATATTAATGAGCTTTCTGATTTTAATCAAATTCAGTATGCTTAAGTAAGCAAATTAAAACAGTGTAGTTTTCAGCACTGCATGTTTTAGAGCCTTGTTCTCATGGAATAGTTGTTGATGCTTGGCACTAAATAAGTTTCTACAGTTCAGAAAGCTGTATAAGGTTAGGTTAATCATATAAGCATTATTAGCAGGTTTAACTAAATGAAGCATGAATGCTCAGGTTTCTGTTTTTTTAAACTGTATTAACTGGCAACTAAGTGAGTTCCTCCTGCAGTGTAAACTCTTACCAAAAGAAGTGTCACCAGGGTCACTTTGAAACAGAAGCACTTGCTGTGCTGCGTATGCTTTATTGTAGTAGAGTTGAGTGGTGTTGGCAAATCTCCGACCCTTCTAAGCTGTTGGAAGAAGCTGTGTATCTGGCCTATGGGCAACTCTGTTTTTGACCAGTTGTGCCGTCTGGCCCCAGGGCAGGCACAGAAATAATAGAATTTTCAGTTCTAAGTTATTAAAAGTGAACAGCAGTAGTTTTTTTTTTTCTGAAGTGGTCGGTACTGTAGTTGAATTTAGCTGCAGTGAAGGCTGGACTCTCAGTACTGACTCTGTAATTCATGCTCTGTCATTACTTGGGGGGGTTTATTATACACTACTGAGGAGTTCTTCAGTCTGGTTCCAGGATAATCCCTATTTGATTTGAAATGTATCACAAGCTTCCCTTGATACCTGCGCTGAGGGCCCAGAAAAAGAGCAGATCTGGTTTTGGAAGTATGCATTTCCTTCCCATATCAGAGGTTTGCAGCAATGCCTGAGTGTGTAGTTTGATTTTTAGTGCAGTATGAATGTATCTAAGATGACATGTAAACATTTACAGAAAACAGACTGATTGTTGGGACTGCACCAGATGTGTTCTGGCCAGATATGGACTTTATGGAGCAGACCTCCAGTGGCCTTTCCCAGAGAAGCTCCTTCTCTCAGAGTTACTTACTAATACCGAAACCAGAGGCACAAAGTATGATCACTGCTGCTGAGAAGCCAGTTCTGTTCAGCTCTTTTAGAACTACCAGAGGAAAGAGGCCTACATCCAGGAAGGGAAGGGTTGGCTGCTTGCTTCACTTGGAGAAGACAGAAACTGAAGAGCTGAGCAGAGAAAGCAATGGTCACACCCAGTAGGATAATAGCTTCTCTAGCTGTGTCACTTCTCTAAGATCCACATAGAGCACCTCTGAATTTTCATCTGTAATGCTGAAGATTTTGCTCTTGGGATCTTACACTGTCAGACCACAACCTGTGCTAAAACTCTCCAATTCTTCTTTGTGCATGTTTTGCTGTTGAATCTGACAGTACATTCGGGGTGGAGGTACAGCCCCAGACAGCCTTATTGTCCAGCAGAATCTCATCTTCCACAGGTGTTTGCATCTGCCATGAATGTGCTCTCACTGTCCACAAAATCACACCACCACAGATGCCAGGGAAAATGGGCAGGGAAGTAGAGGTGGAATTTTCCTAGCTTGAGTAATGATTATTGTTGGGCTTCTTCTGCTGTACCTGTGCAGCCTCTCGCCTAACCACAGTACTGACCTTCAACTTGTGTGTGGTGCACACCTAACTCTGTATGGGTAGTTTCTACCTCAAGAAGGGAAAGCTCACCATCTATCAGTTAGCTTCTCTGGCAGTGAGAATTGCCCTTGCAGGAATGGAATAACCTGATTTCCTCAGTTCTTGGGAAGAACTATTAATGCTGTGCTTGCTGAGAATTGTGGGTGTAGAGCACGAAATGTCCAAAGGCAAGTAGAAAATTACTGGTGACATTCCCTTGAAAGGGTGATTTCCGGCTATTCTTTCATAAATCTTAACCTTCTCTGAGGCAGAATCTGTTCTTCACATTCATAATGTTGGAAATGTCTGAGACTTCAAGTACACTGCTGAAAAATTAAGGGTTTAGAGATTTTTGCTTAATGGCTGCCTAAACAATTAGCAGAATGTGACTTGTTTTTACTGTGGAACTTACGATGTAAGCATTTCCTGTGATTGGCCAGGAGATCACTGGGGCCCATGTAACTTGAATGCCATCTTTGAGATCCCTATTTGCTTATTGCTCCATGAAATCTTACTTGTACTTCCACCTAGCCCTGTTTCACCTGTGCTGCAGGGGTTGACTCAATATGTAGTGAAGCACTTCTGTAGCTGTTGTTTTTATGAAAAGCTCCCAAAACATCTGCTAGGTGATCTGGCAGGAGGGTAGCTGTTTGGTGTCAGCTTGTCATGCAGCTTGAATATTTATCAGTGGCTAATTTTGATAGGTGCTTTGCCTGCACCTATATTTGCTTCCACCTCTCTTTCTCCTCTTAAGGGTTGGTTGAGGGTTTAAAAATCATTTCAAACTGTTTTTGTAAAGCAACTGAGAAGGCACCATATGCCCCCTGTAGGGGCTGAACAGGAGGGAAGATGAAGCACTGGTGTGCTGATAAAGTGGTACAAAGACATCTTGTGATCTGTAGTGGTAAGTCATGTGCATACCCTTGGTATGAACGTGTATCATCTGCATGTCTCAAAGATCTCTGATCATAGATAAAGGCTGTTTTTCAGTCACCTGAATGTACATGGCATTTGTATTTTCTTCTAAATTTAGTAAGATACTAAGTCTCAATCCTGCAGGAATGCACTGAATTCAGTTTAGAGCTATTGATAGTTTTCTACTTAGTCTTGAAAGTTAGCTTTGTTTGGCCTGCATCAGACTTATTTCTGGGTAATGTTATTAGAATCACATCACCATGCTGTAGAGAAGGTTACTACAGTGCTGAGCATTATGTAGAGATACCGGAGTTAACTTAAGGTATGTCTTCTGGTAATCAGGTAGCATGTGTAGATGTCAGAATAGCTGTTGCAGGGTAGTCACTGGTTCTCGGGTGTGTTCTTTGAAGTTAGCTCAGTATCTCTATATGGCACAGCAAGTTGTAGCACAGAGATAATAAAAATAGGTAATAGCACCTGTGTTGACTTAACTACACTTTTTGTTCTCATCTTGGAGCTTGTATCAGCTATATAAAACCTACTACCCCTATAAGATCAGGTTGTTGACAGGATTTGATATAAACTTCACTTATTTTTCTCGTATTCCTGCGCATGCCTTTCCATTACTCTTTATGGGAATCAGTGTCAAGCTCATAGGTTTTGTGGAGGAAGATTTTTCTCCACAGTTCCAAAATCTGTTAAATATTAACATCAGGGGCTTGTTAGTAGGAGTTGTTGTCATTCTTCATATTCCAAAACTTGCCGAATATCAACATTAGGGGCTTGTTGGTACAAGTTGTCGTCATTCTTCAGAGTTAAGTATTTAAAATATAGTTACTGTTTAACATCCCTCCTGTAATTACCAGTGGGGAAAGAAGCAGGAGTCTTTCCTTATCATGGTAAGATATAAGTACATCATCTGTCTCCTTTCCAAAGACAGAACAAATGTTTATTGAGCACTTTTGCCCTTCTGCATCACTGACAATTTTGCCACCTCTCTTTAGGTGACAGACTTTAACTGTTGCTAGGATTTTACACGTTCTTCCTAATGTTTTAAAAGTCCTTTTTATTGTCTATAATGTTAGACTCAGTGACCTTCATTGTTTCAAAACTGTTACATTCATAAAAATGCCATTCCCAAGAGCCTTTTTTAGTCTCCAAAATTTTCCACCCTAAGGGTGACTTTCCAGTTAGCTTCTCTTCTCTTACAAGGAAACACTCTGGGGAGAATTGGTGTTTGTTGTCAGTCTTACAGCACAAGGTGATCGTATTTCATTTAGTTTCTTTTTTATGTGTCAGTTCCAAGCATAGGCTACTCTGATGTTATACCTGAAAATAGAGGGGGAAAAGAGCCAGTTTGGGAATACCTTCCTGCAGTAGGTAAACATGAGCAACCACAAAGGACCTGTCCATTGTCCTTAGCGTTGTTTAAAATAGGGCCTTTCAACATCACTGTGGTTTGACCGAAGGCCTTTTTTGGTGTATATCATTATTTAATAAATGATGTTCTATTAAAAAAGAATAAATCTTAAATCCAAAGAAAGAAGTGTTACAAGGACATAGTAGGGGAATTTGCTCCTTGATTTTTCTTAGCTTGTTAATATTTTCACATATGATTTTTAACCTTTTTATTTGTTAGCCTGATTTAAGGGTGGAAGAATAGTAGCATATTTTATTACTGCTTTTTTTGTCTCTATATTCCAGGTATTCCAACTTCTTAATTGGATTCCTCTAGTATTGATTTCATTATATTATTAGCATTTTCTCTAAACCAGAATTGTTAGTTACTTGCAGTACTAATGATTTTTTTTTTTTTCTGGTATTTTTGTAGGTAAGATGCAGCTGTTCAGGAAGATCCCAAAGGATACTATGGCATTACTGAAGGAAGTGACTGAACCATCTTTTTATCAAGATTTCAAAACTATCCTGGACTAACTTTGAAAGTAAATGTTATGTCTCCAGATGACTTTTCTCTCTAGTTTATTTTGGTAGTGGACAGGAAGCAACTTCACTCAGAGGTTTTCCATGTTTGCTTCTCCGATACCACACAAGGACTTAAAAAGAGCAGACAATTTTGTTAATACCTTCTTGTTTGTGTCTGTAAATTCACAGGCTATTTGAAATAAGAGTGGGTTTCCTTCTGTAATTTCCATGTTATTGACGAAGGAATCATTAAACTGTTCTGGATACACAGATCTACTTTGTTGTTTCAGCATGTTGTTTCTGAAGAAGAGTTCTTTGCTTTGTTGTGTTACTGACTATTTTATAATAAATTGCCTGTTTAATTACAATAATGTGTCCTTGTCTCCAGTACATTTATTTTACAGTAATCTTTAACATCCTGCCCAGCTCTGTTATATCCTGAAAGACAGTTACCTGCACAGGCCAAGTGCATTTCATGGCAGTACCTAGCAAGATGTACAGGTTAGAAATGTTATGCTTTATTTAACACTGAAATGCCAGAATTTCAGTGTTAAAGCTGGTTGTTTAATGTATGTCTTACATATCACAGAATTATAGAATAGTTAGGGTTGGAAAGGCCCCCAAGATCGTCTAGTTCCAACTTTCCTGCCATGGCAGGGACACTACACACTAGACCATGTCACCCCAGCTTCCATCCAACCTGGCCTTGAACACTGCCGGGGTGGAGCATTTATCACTGCATGCTCCTTCTGAGACTTCTTCCTTGAATAGGTTTTTGAGCTCCTTGTCTCAGGGCTGTGGATTCTTCTTAAGGCTGAACGTCACTATGTCTGTGTCCTTTATATATTTACCCACAATAATCTAGGCTGTCCTTACAGCCTAGACAATTCTTGAGAGGTCTTCTCTGTCAGAGCAGTATGAGTTCACAGCAGAGTATTGCAGCAAAGATTCTGGTGGGATATGAAGATGACAGATTGGGAGGAGATTATGCTGAAGTAAAAAGTGTTTAGTATGCAGGACTTCAACACATTCAGTTTCATGTTGGTGTGCATATGCTTACTCAAGAGTTGTGCTATTCAAGAGAAAATAGTATATATAGGATGCTGTTCATATGAATAAGAAGGGGAAGATTGTGGCTGGATGTAGATTTCTGACTGGAAAAAGGTTACAGTTCTGACACAGGAATTTTAGTAGAGGTCACATCAGAAGTGCACTGAGAGCAGAAAAGTTATGTTACAGAAAGAGTTGCTCAACATGTTTTCTACAGGCCTACTTTGGCTAAAAAAGTAACTTCAGCTAGTGCATTTGCCTGCCTTGAGTTGGAGTTACTGGAGCTGAAAATTGTCTTCCCCTCCCAGGCCGAACTGCGTGTCTGACAACCCACGAAGTCTCCCTTCTGGTGAATGGGCAGGGACAAGTCAAAAGTCAGGAACTCTGTGAGTGCTATGACAGTAGCTTGAGACAGATTTATAGACTTGACAGTCTTGTTATATGTAGTTTCTTTTCTCAGCTTGTGTCTCTGTTATTTGGATGTGTTTGTTTTTTTAAGAACAGATCTCTGACCTACTTGCCGCATATACTCTGCATATATGATATTCATGAGCATCTAGCCATCTGTAGTCAGAGACATGAATATAGAATGGATATTTTAGTTAATGAAAAATCTTAGTATTTAAAGGCGGTTTTTTTTGAATACATGGTCAAAACTGCAATTATATTAGGGCTTTTTGATTACATATTTTTTATGGAAGCCTTTTATTACTCATGACCTTTCAAACTTAATTTGCAACAGCAGAGTGACAATTTAAATCTGTGTCCTTTTCAAGACCCTTTGCAGTGTGTAACTGCAGAACATCAGTATGTTTGCTTGGACCTTCTGTGGCTTGTGAGGCTTCTGCTGACAGAAGCTGTGTTTCCACGCTGGGGTACCTGCCCATTATTGACTTGAAGGGCTGGGCTGTTGACAGGCTACCATGGGGAATTGGTGGACGCCATCATACCTCTGGCCAAGTCCATGGCTCTCAGAAATAAAAACATGTGGAGACCAAGCACTTGATTGTTTTGCAGGTGATGCTACTCATCTCTCATAGTGGGAAGTGCGAGGAGGTTCTGGCATGGCAGCTGCTGTGCGCACAGTTAACTGCGTTTCCTTCCAGCAGGCAGAAGCACAGTGTGCTGTGGATGGGGTGTGGCAAACTATATGCTGCTGTTTCTAGTACCTCACTGACCAGGAGAGTTACTGTCTAGGCCAGTTGCAGGACAGGAAGTTGCAGCAGCAGCTGTGTGAGGGGGGTGCTGAATGTAAAAAAGAAAAATCTAAAAAAAGCCAACCTATTTCTTTTTACCCTACTCTTTCCTTATGCAGCAAGACAGGAGTCACATTTCGAGGTGTCATGTAACTGCTTTTGCTCTCTAGTTTGTTGGTCTCATTCATCTTTGCTGTGTGGCCAGATTCCTGTTACCTCTTACAAAGCCCTACTAGTGTGTAGCCTATCACAAAGCTAAATACTGAAATTGTTCCCATTTTCCTTAAATTTCCTCTCCTTTCCTTGAGTCTCTTAATTACTGACCCTAAAGGCTTAGTCATACCTTATCTTCACATACTTTTTCTACATTTTTTCAGAGGTGCTGCTTGCTCAAGTATCTCAGCAAAGGACTCCTCACATCACTGCAGAGTGGCTAGGATCCTGCAGGCCAGTACAGGAAAACCCATTATTAAATGACGGTTAATTTCATTGCATTGTCATGTTATGTAAGGTTGCAGCTCACTGAGATGCTTCCATACATCTGCGCTTCTATTACGCTATTTAGTTACTGTGTTACGTATAGGAAATTTAGAGGAAAAAAATGGGCACATTCACAGTATTTTCCACTACAATAAATTCTGGAATCTGCCAAGGTGTAAGAGATATGTGCAAAATTAATTACTCAGATTTATTTGATGTACATTCTTTTAACTTTATTGTTGCTCTTTGCAACACTTGAGAATATGGATTTACAGAAAGTAGTGTAGTGAACAAGAGTCCTTACTCCTTAAGAGCTTCCATTCTACATCTCTCAGAGGAAGGTCAGTGAATGAAATGAGGGTGCTTGTGTTCCAATTTTAGAATTGTTCTAAGTAACAGTTGCTGACTCTTTGGAATAGACTGGTGGAAGGCAAGTGAAGGAAGACAGGGCATTTGCAACTACTAGCAGGCTTTGCAAGTTTAAAGCCTGGCTAGAGAGAGACAGGAAGTTGGTAATGCATGGAAAGGGTTAAAGCAATGGGGCGGGTACTAGATTGGTATGTAGGATTCAGGACAGGTTGTAGGAGGGACAGTATTAATGTAACTTGTGAAACTGGGTAAAAATAATGGAAACTTAGCA
The DNA here is from genome assembly GCA_025448015.1 of Bolborhynchus lineola. Taxonomy (NCBI): domain Eukaryota; kingdom Metazoa; phylum Chordata; class Aves; order Psittaciformes; family Psittacidae; genus Bolborhynchus; species Bolborhynchus lineola. Next base: position 11,788 of record JAOEHX010060959.1, read on the forward strand.
GCACTGTTTATAGAGTGCTGGTGACTGGCTGTAAGCATAGGAACTGCACAAACCAGGTTGGTTGGATGATACCATACTACATCTAGTCATGTCTTAACAAAGGCTGTCCTACTTTTTTTTACAGATAGATACAATTGGTATTGATTCTTTTGGGTGAGAAAAGTTGACACTAGCCGCCTGACATGAAAACACTTGTGGTTGTACAAAGCTTGGGTCCTTACTTCTGCATATATTTTTGACCAGATGGAAGAGTGCTACCAGAGGTACAAACGCACAGGGAAGAACAGCTAACAGCACACAGATGGCCAGTACCCAAGGTGGATACACTTTCTCCTCTTTCATAGGGAAGCCTTCCTATGGAGATAAAAAAGCAAGCAAATGAAATAAATTGGTATGTACACTTACATTTTGCTAACATTTCCATTTGCATTTTTTCATGCTGTTATAGTAAGGACAGCAAAAGTTTTACTCCTGCTCTGCAGTAGCACACAGTGGCCATGTCCTCTCTATACCCTTCTCATGAGTTTAAAGATGACCGTAAATGTTTTATAGTTTCAAAGATTTATAGCTGGAAGTGTGACAAATTCCTGGGGATGCAGGAGTTGCCCGAAATTATCAAACTTTTACTCTCTTGCTTAAGCTCTGATTATTCTTGTTAGTACTCACAGCTTACCTGGTCTCAGCAATTATTGAGCATGCTGTTGTCCAAGTAGGGAAGATTTATATGAGAGATTTCAGGGGAATTATGATAATAACATTTCTGCAAGGCTGTGGCTATGAGTTTCATTTTGGGATGGTAACATTCCATGGATTTTGGAGGATACACTGCTGCAGTGTAACCCTCATGCAGTTTAAGACCAGAATCAATCTTTGCACTCCTATGCAGGGTGTATTTGAGAGGGATCCAAGAAACTGCAACTGGCAGTGACATGCAGATCAAATGGTCTCAGCAGTCACATGTCTTTGGTGTGCTGAATTAGATCAACACTGTTCTTAGACTGCTGCCTCCCTTCCTGTCTGCCTGTCAAGTACATATTCATCAGGGCCCAAGTGATATTGGTGGTTCTCAATGAGAAATATTTTCATCACTGGCATCTGTTATGCAGCTCCAATGCTCTGCTCATGCATTTGCTCCACTTCTGAACCTGCTGGTGGCGTGGAGAGTCTATGGAACATTTTCTTCAACAGTACTCTGCATTACACGCATTGATAAGAAATACGGAGCATGAAGTATGCGGGACTTCTCAAGAAGATGCTCTTGACAGAAACGTATTTTAGCATGTGTAACTTTGTACATACTGGAGCCACCTCATTCTGAGCATTGCATCACTTCAGGCTGCGTTATGTAGGTAAGCAGTAGGTGGTAATGATTTTAAAGGATCTGGTAAGGGAGAAAAATATACAACTCTTGGCATTTATTAAAAGTTTCAGAAGTATTTGGGAACATACATATTTAGGGTTCCAGGCTGCATAACTTGATGGCTTCTGTATCCGAAGAGTAACAAAGGCCAGGAAGACAATTAGCAGGAGCAGAGGGCTAATAAACCTCCATGTGATTTGCCAGTAGAGATTGGGTTTTCGTCCAGTCATCCATTTCACATCTTTACTGAATCTTTTAAGAGGAGGCAGATGTCAGATCTAACTCATAACAGTTTCACTTTTTCATATTTTTCTGTGAGTTTTAAACATTTCCATAACTAAGTTTTAAACAACTTCTCTACTATTACAGCCTCCTAAATCTTTTCTATTCCATACCCTTCTTTAATAACTTACTATAGACTTAAGTAAATCTCCAAGTAAATCTGATCTCTACCAGGGATGAATCATCTGTTTGCATTGTCAGTTTACATTACTTGAGCACCTAGTCTAAAATTTCTAAGCACAAATAAGGGATGAGAATATTACAGCAGTAATATAATACAGCAACCTGGACCAGCATCCTTTGCAGTCAGTAGTGGCAGTCATTTGGACATGGAGCTGATTTTTTACATATACCTCTTACAGTTTTATACATTGAATAGGCAGTAGATATATGATTCTAGGTTTGATAGTTACGTGATAACCTGTATCTATCAAGTTGGGAGAAGTTTTGTGGTCTGGAATAGGAACTGTGATTTTTGTCCATGTTGTGTGTTCAAACACCAGCTTTGTTTTCAACTCTGTTAATCTAACTGAAGAGATTAGAAATTCTCTTGAGAACTAAAAAAACCATGATTTGACTGTGCTCTTATCCCACAGTAACAAAAAGGGAAAAGTATATGTATATTAGCACAACAGAGATAATACTGGTGCTGTGGAATCCAGAGCCTACGGTAGCATGTGAAACCAGATTTTATTGCTACTTCTGCATCATGGAAGATTGAGGCTAACTGTTCGGGAAGCGGATATGTGAAAATGTTTATGATGATATAGCCTAAGAGTTATCAGCATTTAGCATGGAAAATGCTCCAAAGTCTCAACAATAAATTTTAATAATTTAATGCAGGGGCTTTAGCTCTGAGGAATTTTTTATTTTTAAAATCATAGCCTAGAGTAAGGCTGAAGTTGAATTGATACTGGAACACCTTGATATGCAACAGTGCTGGCCTAACAAGAGTTCATTACCTATACAGTAAACAAATTGATACACAAAAAAAAATCAAGACCTTTATGGTCCCAGTGTCAGAGTAGGAATTGGAAAGGTGAAGGCCCAACACCTAACTGAGTAAATTATAGAGGGGACATGATTATTCATTATTAGGAACTGGGGAAAATTCGGGCCTCAAAGGGCCCTGAATAGAGATGGCAGCTTTATTCTAAAAATGAGATAAGTTTTCTGGCATTTACAATTACAAAGGATGTAGGAAAGCTTTTAGAGAGATCAGTCTGGCTGCAGGGATTCTCAGCTTGCAGGCTGAGCCTTTTAACATGGAGAATTTACTGCATGTTGCTTACTATGAACTTTGAGGGGAAAAATCGTTTAAAAAAATTAAAACAAAAAAAACAAGACTACAAAACAAAGGGGCAGTAACAGGAGGATGTTTGAAAGGCAGTGTAACTCCTCTTGGCCAAAGAACTACAATAGCTGTTGACTTTCTAGCTTTAAAGTTAAGATCTGCCCTTCCTTAAGCGCCATGCAGAGATTACCCCTCCTGTTTTACAAAACTAGGAGACTTAAGCAGAGAATGATAACTATATTCACAGAACTGGTAAGTGCTACAGAAACAAGTTAATATTGCATACCTGTATGTAACATACATGGATGGAGAGGAAAACGCATGTCTCTTATGACAAAAAAATTATGTCTGTTTCCAACATACCTTTTAATTTTATAGACATACACAACCCCGATCATTTCAAAGAAAGCAATGACTAGAAGAGGCACCGTGCCTGCATAGCTGTCAAAAATGTCAATCCAGTAACTCCCCGAACCCAGTGTAAAGCATAGAGCAATGAGGAAAGAAATTAGACATATTATACCTGCAGAAAAAAAGATATCTATGTTACTGGAGTACCGAACTGATCTTGGTAAGTATATTTCTGTTCTAAATTAATTTTGCTCTTGTTCTAGAGATTTTTATTCTCTCTCTATGGAGCTACGACAAGCTATTTTTGCCTCAGCAGAGCTGATATCACTTCCCAAACTCAGTTTTCTACCATGTGTTGGCCAAGAGGCACCACCCTGTTGCAGGAGGAATGCATCTGTATGACTCAAAGCATCCTTCAGATTTTAATACTTCCAGCAGATATATGGGGCTGTGCTGTGCTGTCTTACGTTAATTTTTAACTGATGTATTTGAGTTTCAGGTGCCCTCATTTCCATGCAGTCAATAGGCTTAGCATGCAGCAGCCAGCACCTACGAAGCATAAGAGCTCCCTGGATTTCTGCCCCCCACTTCCCCACCCAGAGCTGCAAATGTGTATGTCCCTTGTGTCCTGGTGTGTATGGTTTAAGTGTCATCACACTCTGTACATTCAGTTCTCTATTAACCAAGATATGGATCTAGGGTAATTGAGAGAAAATGTAGAAAGGAGGGAAAGTGTTGCTGGATGCAGACATGGGCTGTAAATCAGTTTGTATGTCCTTCTTTTGTGTTACTAACTGCTTCTGACCCTGAGATGGCGTTTGGTTCAATGCTGTCAAAAAATGATTCCAGACTTCTTTTTTCTTAAGAAAACAAAAAAAGTGATATAATTACCTTACCAAGTTGTAAATAAATTTATTTTTACATAAAAAGTTGTAAAATGAGAAGGATATAATTTAGATGCCACAGCAAGACTTTAAAAAAGCCATGATAGCAATATTCCCCATAATAATTTAAAATAATTTAAAAGGGCACATTGCACTAGTGTTAATCCATTACTTCAAACTCCAAGAAGTTTTTCTAGACCAGTTTCACGGCAGGAACTCAGACTCTCACCAAGTCTGGTTCCAGAGGAGAAGGCTGGAGTCAACAACTGTCTCTGGTTGAAATGATTCTGCTTTTGGTGCAAGAACAGGATTTCATGCACTCATTCCTTGTTTTCCAAGTGGTAATTTTGTACTCTGGTGTGTTTACAGAAAATACAAAATAATCTGTAGCAGCATAAACCTGAATGAAATAGGGTTTAATGACATACCTTATAGCTGTGACAGTGGTGTGAGGTTGTGCGCAGGGGTTATGGCTGACCAGCTGATGGTCACTGGTTGCCTTAAAGTGACTTGTTGAGGTACCAAAGGCTTAAGTGAAGACAAGGCTTGTTCTTGTGTCTACAGCAGCTCAGGGTAAACCTGACTCCAGGAACAGCAATTTAACAAGCTTTCTCAGACAGAAACAAGCTAAGACAAAAACTGTCAAGTGCCTTGTAATACTGTCATCTGACAGCTTCTGCCATAACTGTTACCTCATCTACATGTTTGTCTTCTGCAAACACAAACCACTGCCCTTACTAACACTATGAGATAGCTAAATTAATATTACTAATTCTTAATCTGCTATGATGTTTGTTAAGCAGTTGGTAGTTTGCGCATCTGTAAAGAATCCACCTTCTTTGAACAAAGCAAAGCAAATATCTTACCAGATAATAGCTCTTTGCGTATTGATTTAGATATAATTCGAAGTTCTAGAAGAGGAGTGAAGACTCCCTCAATGTTCCCAAACATAGAGGAGAGGCCCAAGCAGAACAACATTATAAAAAACAGGATAGCCCAGGCCTGGGAGCCTGGCATGAGAATGACGGCTTGAGTGAAAGTGATGAAAGCCAAGCCAGTTCCTGATACACTCTGCAGAATTCACAGACAAAAATGCACATTATAAAGGTGTAAATGTAGTTTCTTATGCATATAGAATTGTAACACACTTCTGCCCTTCCCTGGGATCAAGGGTGCTGATCAGACTGTGAGGCTTTATGGCAGCCAGCAGTTGAGAAAATAGGTAGTGGAGAGTGTTTGTGGAGATTTAATTTTAAATGGTCTACCAGGGATGTGCAGACAGTCATAGAGCAGAATCTTGGCTCTCACAGAGAGACAGGTCTGGAGTAAAGCAGATCTGAGGGTTGTAGTTGAAATAGCAGTTGTTTTGTTAATGCCACTTAAAAATGAGATCTAAGTAAGGTTATGATTGCTACTCCAGCAGCAAGAGAGTTCTATTCTTTCTCATTAGGTGATAAGGCCCTGTAAGGAAGGAGCGCAAATGGGTGAATCATAAATGACAGTTACAGGGCTGGGTGGAATTACTAGAGCGAGTGAAAAGAGGTTTGAGAAGTAAACAGAGAAAATGCATCTGTGTTTAGTGACAGGAAAAATGATTTAGGAGGGCTGGTTAAGAAGGAAGGGGAGGGAATCCTGATGTATTTTGGTAGTGGGAAGGAGTTTAGGAGGAAAAGTTTAAAATATAAGTGAGATCCTGTGCAAAGAGAAGGAAAAATAGAGGGGATAAGAGGGAATGGAAAGAAGGGTACAAGAGAAGACAGTGATGATAACCTTCCTCCTGGTCATACATGTGATTGAAGGCAAAGAGTGAACATTTTAATAGATATTAATTTAGGGAACTCCCATTCAGCATCCTGTTTTCTATAATCTTTCAGCTAATTGTATTTCCTCAGTTGTGCTTATACCTTTAAAGCAAAGTAGGACTGAATTGAGGGTCCGTAGGCTCCAGGTAGGACCACCTTGGAAGATCAGTTTTGTGATGATAACATGTAATTTTTCATGCTGTACCAGAGAGCTTTGAGTTCAGGCTGTCCTACAGCAGTGTTGCTATTTCAAATTGTGAAATAATGTATTCATTACAAGCAGAGTAAAGTACAAGTACTTAAAGGAAGATGCCAGTCCTACATATTTTGTTTAAGGGTTACTTTGTTGAAAGCAATGATGGTACCTGATCAAGAAATTCTTGAAGGTCACAGCTTTTCAGTTTGAGTCCAGCGATTTTTTCTGGATATGATGAATTGAGGAGGCTAATCCAGGCTGTGTAGTTATCTCGCATGATGCTTTCTTCTGGAAGATCAAATTCATTGATAATATTGATAATGTTCCTGCCAGAGAAGACAACATGTCATTAGCTTAAATGTTTGCAGCTCTCCAGAATTTCCGCCACTTGTGTTTAGTAATTCAGTGAATCTAGTGGAACAGGAAAAGGTGTTGTTTTTTTAAGTACTTCTAATACTAGTCTGAGATTAAGATGTGATCCTTGGTGTGCTACTTGCTATGGATTGTTTTATTTGTCTTGCTTCTTACAGATGCTGCCCCGATCATTTGATCATTCTTGTCTCAATGCCGTAATACTTTCTGTTTTTATATTAGACTTCTCTATACAGATGCTTTTCCTTTTTAGTGAAAATAGATTATCTAAATGCATGTTTTTTAAGTAACACATTATCTGATTAGGCATTGAAACTGCAGTATAACACTGGAAACACAAGTTTCTTACCTGTCCAAGCAGTCCCAGTAACCTGTGGTTGCTTTAAACCCCAAAACAGAAAAGACTGGGATTGAAGCATAGAGGGATGTCATGCTGTTCACAAGTGCTACTGTCACAGCATCCTTTTCACAGTCATTTCTAGAAATAGCATGCAAACAAATGAAGTAACTTAAAAAAGGCAGTATTTTAGCAGTGATTCTCTCAGGTATTTCTGCAAACATTTAAACATTTTAGATTTCTCTCCCCTCCCCTTCCTGTGAGGAAGTCTATTTGGTCTTTTGGAGAGACAGCAGCTGTTAAAATCCTTTAGAAAAAAGAAGATCCTCTATAAATAGTCTAAGGACAGAGTTTTGAAAAATTCAGAAAATTGGTCAAAATTCAGCAGGAATTTAGGCAATTTATAAAGGTTGTATTTCTACTTACTTTGGTGAATTGTAGCTTGAGAATGCAATAAGCCCTCCAAAAGCCAAAGAGAGAGAGAAGAAAATCTGGGTAGCTGCATCAAGCCATACACTGGGATTTTTCAAAGTGTTCAGCTGAAATAATTGGAAAAAATGCACTTGTTAGGCTTAAATTAAAGTTTCTTTTTCTCTCTGAAATTGAGTTGTGTTGCCATTTAAATATGCTGAAAATGGGAATTAGTACAAAACATGTCAGTAAAGCAGGTGTTTCAGGTCTGTTTAAATGTATGTAGCAATTATAGAATCTGTTTCATTGTACACCTCTTCTGTCTGACAATAAAAATGTGTTTCTAAATGCATTAGGAATGTAATAGGGACAATCCATTACATTTTTCCTCAGTTTATTATTTTTGCTACTCCACATACTGGCTAACTCATAATTTAAGAATATTATCTTCCTAAAACTGTATGCTATAGATACTAAACCTTCATTGGTTTAAGACAAAGTGATTCCATAGCATTCCAAATAATGAAAAGACTAAAAGCCCAAGCACACAAAAAGAGGATATTCATCAAAAAGAGCATCTTGGATTAAAAGTACTGTGAAAACAACAATAAAAAAGAATAAAAGAGAAATTGACAGAATGAATTTTGATGTAAGAGCTACATGATAGAGGAAGCTAAATTAAAAAATCAGTAATCGTTGGATTACAGAGGTTAGCATAAATTTTAAATAGCTGCACCAAGGAATCTTACCACAAAACTCAGTTAAAAGAGAAAGATTAAACATGAGTAGTGAGCAATACGTAAATGTGCTCAATAAATACTAATTCCCCGCAGAAACTAAGAAGTAGCGTGTTACGTTCATGCCTCACCAGGTATGAATATTGTTCATATCAAGAAGGGAAAATACAAACCAGTATTAGTTAAGAGCAAGTGTTTTAAAAAACAGCTGGCTCAAAAGTAATACTGGGGCTGTAGGGAGTTGTTTAACTTTGTTTTACAACAGCCTGAGTTAAGTCTTTATTCTAGTTATGCAGGGCAAATTGTGTGTTTGCTGTGTTGTGCCTATGTGCCTGTGCCATTGATCCTAGTACATGACTAGAAACTAGGAGCATTTGTAGAATGAGAGGTAAGTATACCAAAGAACCTTGGAAGCATTCTGGGTTTCTCTGAAGCTGGCCTGAGCTTGAGGAGGAAGAATAATGGATTCACCTCAGTGTGGATGTATGCAGTGAATGCCATTACTGCAGATGTTTTCTCCACAAGCACGCCAGTGCTTTGACCACAGCATAACTGGTATAATGTTTTGTAGAACAGCATAGCAAGCAGATACGTGTAGCCATTACTGGCTAAATGCTTCAGCTTAGGCAAACTTTTTCTAGAGGTTTATTTTGAAAGATCATAATCAAACCCTCCAATGCCAGAGTGCTCATTAATAGGACCTTGTGTAGAAGTAGATTGCTCTTGCAGTGCAGAAAGTCAGCGTTTGTATTGCCATGTGGCCTTCACAGCTTGATTAAGTCAATTGTGAGTGCTGACGAGTCAATTGTCAGTGCTGATGCGACTGTTGAAGTCTGGAGATAGTTTAGTTTGGTGCTAGAGGCAATGCATTCATTGATTCTAAAAGATGCTAATCAACCCCCAAACCTGAAGAAATAGCGAACAGGCAAGCATGCTGTGACAATGTCATTATCTGGTCTTAAGCAAATTATGAATCTAAATGGTATTTTATGTTTTCTATGTTGTAACATATAGATTACATAAATGTGTCTTCAGGTTAAAAAAAAATGTGCTGAAGCTAGAAAGATGTGGCTGAAGATATAAAACCAGAATGTTAATGGATGAACACAGCAGTAATGAGGAAACAAAGCATAATTGCTCCCCCCTGGACAGTGAGATGTTTGGACACTTAAACACATGAAACACAGGCAGAAGGTTTCTTAAAACAGAATTACAAACTACTGGGATATCTGTGATGTGTGATTTTGGTGTAAAAACAGCTATTGATTTTTCTCATAAGCAAGTGACCAACAAGTAATACTGCTCTGAAAGACAGCAGTTCATTAAGGTAACGCCTTTGTTCTCCTCAATTCCAGAAACAATGTAGACAGACCAGGTACCTTGAAAGGAGTTTTAAGTGTCCATTCACAGTAATATATTAGGTGTAAAACTAAACTGCAAAATAGAGGAAAAATATTACAAATGGTCTCTGTGTTAGAGGACCTGGTGCCTGTGCTGCCTTTTTCGTGGCCATTCTCACTGCTGAATAAATAGCTGCAGAGCTCTGGGTGCAGGCATCAGTTGCCCAGCCATTTTCATGATATTGTTCATTGCCAGAGAATCCCCAAATATTTACAGTCTCTGAAGTGATTTCAGATGTGAAAGACTGGAGAAGGAGGCATTCGTGCTCTTGAGCTGACACAGATGTCCACAGAAGTTGAGATACATAAAGACCATTGCTGATGCTTGATATGATCCCTTTTCTGCTGCCTCTGATTTATTTTTTAACCCAAGAACTTGTCCAAGAGTCTCTGTTCCAGCTCCTCTATTGCTGCATCTTTGTATAACTTCTGCTTTCTCTCCAAGTGCCTGTTGACTATAACTTCAGTATCATTTTGTATTCTTGGCAGCTTCACTTTTCAGGTAGCCATTAGAGAGGGTGAGTAAATTGTCAGACTTCTCCATCTCTGAGAGTCAAAGAAACAAAGTATTCATTATTCATTTGAACTGTGAAAGAGTGTTGTATGGTAAAAAAAACAGCTATGTGGTTTTGCATGAAAATAAAACTACAGCCTACTCTACTTAAAATCCATATGCATACAGCCATTATTTGTGATATTAGTAAGACCTAAGATACAAACTTGGAAAGCAAATAAACTTAAACAGTGTTTAATGAAAAAAATAAATTCAATTGGGTAATGATGATGTTGAAACTTAGTAAGATGTGACCTTTAGCACCTGGTGTTACTTTCTCTCACAGATTATCAAAAACTGTGAGGTATAGCAGTTGCCACAGAGTGGATGTGACAGCTATTACAGAGAAACTACAGTTTCTGCTGCATTGCAAGTTGAAAAGCTGGAAAAGATTGCCTCCAATGACTGAAGTACGTCAACAGGGTTTATGTATGTTTTGTTTGGCCTCTTTTTAAAGCAGGCTGAAATAGGCAGTTATATTTTACATTATTATATTTAAATTTATTATATTTTACATTTTTATATTTACATTTATTATATTTTACATTGCTAAAACTTTACAAGCCTCCTGCAAAGACATGAAAAGAAGAAGAAACCAGCACACAATTTAAGGAATGTGCTTTACAGTTCTGTAAGCTAATACGATCTCGGTTGGCTAGGTAAACCTATGCAATAGGTCCATAGCAGATATCACTTACCAGGCTGTCGCATCAGCTTTTCTATGTTTGTAGATAAGAATGGAGTTTCATCACCAAAACCATCTTCAGCTGACTCTTCAAGGATGTCCCCAGGATCTGCTTCCTCAAACCAGCTAATCATTAACTGCAGGTTGATTGCAGCTGGATTTTCATTCTGACTTCTGGCGCCAGTCTGCAGAACCATCCTGCTCTTCTTTTATGATTATCTGCTCCCCCTCGGCACTGCAATACTTTCAGGCTTTGTGCATACACACAAATCTACTTTTTGCATTAAGTTCACTGCACAGTGATTAAGTCCTGAAGATGCCTGGACTCTTCCAGAGAAACACAACAGCTAGGCTGAGACCAAGTATCAGCAGGCCCAGCTCTGTTCTGGTTGTGTTGTCTAATCTGCTTTCTTCATCAAGACACTGCACCGAGCATTTATTGTCCTGTCTGGGCTCTACAAAAATGAAAGTGCATGTCCTGGTCTTCTGTAAAGGCCAAGCTCCTTTTGAGCTCTGATAGCACCCAGAGCATCTGATAGATGAGTGAGTCCCTGTGCCATTGGGCTTGTAGGGGGAGGGATAAAAGAGGTGTCTCATTTGAGCCCTCTCTTGCTGTTGTCCCTTTCCAGGCTGGCATGTAACATGTCTCCATGCTTCTTGGATTATGTTTTCCTTAATGCCTGTGTTTCTGTTGTAGGAAGGGAAAGGGAAATACCTAGTGCCTCTGTGATGGGTCCTGCAGAAGCAGAGGATGCTCTGAGACCATCTGTCAGTGGGTGCTGCTTTTCCTTCTCCACAGTCATTGTTTTAAGGAGGTTTTTAGGCAGAGTTTGAGGAGCCTGCAGTTGATAGCAATCACTTGGTGGCATAATTTGACTTTGCATTTGGGAAGACTGCTAAGGACAATGTAAAGAGTTCCTTCTGAAATGGCCAGCTATAGAGGGATCTGGGACTCCTGTCCCTTTTTCAAGATGAGAAAAAATGGGAGAGGGGTATTCTCCAGCAGTTGTCTTTTAGGGGCAGCTGCAGGATGGGGGAAAACTTCAGCTATGGTGAAAGAGGGATAGGAAAAAATTACTTTCAACCTTAAAAAAAAAAACAAAACCAAACACTTTGCAGTGTAATTCCTCAGTGAATTATTTGAAGTCATGTAGCATTGGCAGAGAAATCCCATCTTTATTATGTGTAGAAGAGAGGTGATTGTCAAGTGTATCAGTTTCACTTACACATTCAAGATTGAGGCACCCTTAACGAGCTCAATTTTCCAGTATTTTCTGAAATGTTTATTACTGAACTGTTTAATACTTTGCTGCTTCCTTTCTTGCTAAAATGTATTAAAAACCAAATCACTTAATCTCAGAAAAAAGAGCTTAGCTGAGCTCTTATATAGAATCATAGAATGCTCTGGGTTGGAAAGGACCTTAAAATCATCCAGTTCCAACCCCCTGCCATGGGCAGGGACACCTCCCACTAAACCATGCCACCCAAGGCTCTGTCCAACCT
>JAOEHX010060959.1:32725-46738 GCA_025448015.1 Bolborhynchus lineola
ATCAGGTAGCAGAATAATTTATGTTTTACCCACAAGAAATTGCAATAGCTGATAACTACTTGTACAGATACAGAAAGAAAGCTATTAGCTATTGGAAAGGGACTATTAGACCTGTCCCACTTTCTCCATAGGAGTTCATCTAAGCAGGATAGTAGCCAATACAGCAACAAATCACATCAAGACATCAAGTACAAAAAAAAAGCAGCAGCTTAATCTCTCTGGAAAACAATACGTCATGATCTTTGTTATGTCTTCTGCACATGCCTTAATACAGATGAAGAGTATGATGTACTGTTAATGTCATACTTGTGGATTATATTTATGATGTCACAGATTTTGACTTACAGGCCACACTGTGTGTCTTCTTAGACTCTGCTACTTTGCAGGGTTGAGTTTCCCATGAAAATGACTTTATCTCTTTGAGCAACATTGAAGGAGCTAAAGACATGCCCAGAAAATGAAGGTGGCAATAGCCATTTCAAAGGAAGGGGGCTAACTCCTGTAGATCAACTTATAAAAAGACCTTGGTGAACTTCCCTGTGAAATACTCATAACTGAGGGATGAAAGAGAGCAGCAGTCACATGCAAGCATGCACCACTCTGAACTGCAAAAGGCAACCAAATGCAAGCTATTTTGTTCCCAACGTACTTCTTTTATTTGGTTATTTTTACAATATCTTCCTGGTGTACCTGTTGTGCCCCTGAGACTTTATTTTCCTTCTGATGACACAGTGAGCCAGGGAACTGCGTTTTGCAGCCAGTGGAAATTCAAATCCTAGCAAAAGGTCAGGTAGGCCATAGGTTATTAAAGTCTGTTAATAGTTGCCCTAGAAGTAAACAGTTCTCCCTTTTGAGCTGTACTTCAGTGTTGATTATATTTATTTTCCTAGAAAGAAACTGTATTTTATATTAGAGGTATTTTCCAGTCATCCTGCAGACTTAGGCACTATGCACATTTGTAATCCCCATAGATTAGGCAAGCATATATATATCCTAGCTATAATCATAAGTAAAACACTGCAGTAAGTTCCAGATACATCTGGGTTGTTGGGTTTTTTTAGGTATACTCAGATGACCATATGTGTACACATGGCTTGTTCAAGTCTCAGTTTTAAGTGTCAAACTCTATACTGGGCCATTTAGAGACTTCTTTTTTATCCCAGTTGCCTGGGAACCTTTATGTTTGCCTCCACTTACCGTGGCAAACAACCTTCATATCCATTAGTCATGAAAACTAAATAACTAACGTAACTCAGGCAATAAATCCAAATAATCAGTAACAACAGAGGGTGATAAATGTCAGCAAAACTGATATTATACTAGATCCGAGTTACTGAGTAACACTAATGTGCGATGAATAAGGTCCAGAGGTCTGCTGAGAACAGCTGACATGAGACAAATATACAAGCACTCATTTTTATCTCTTGTTTCTAAAAAGACCTAGAAATGAGGTGAAGTGCACTGCCTAACTCTTAAACACTTGGAAAACACCTGAATCAGCTGTGAAACTGTGAGCTGTACCCAGAAACCATTCAACCTTAGAGCACATCTATGCTATATCCATATCAGCTGCACTTACGGCTGTTGCTGCAGGCATAGAGTCATTGCATCTCCCAGGCCTCCTACTTAACCAGATGCTGCTCGTCTGTCCCATGCTCACATCTTCAGATGCACACAGGCAGGATTTATACTCCAGTACTCCATAAAATCTATTGGGCTTTTGCATCTGAGTTTCTTGCTTTCAAAAATGCAACCACAAAATCACATCACTGTCTTAAATTAGCAGAAACAAAATGCAGCTACATTATACACCGGTGTCAACCCAACAGCTCTGTCTTGGTGGTCTTCATGACTCAAACTTCTCCAATGCTGGCTTTCTGGGATAAATTATTCACAAACCATGCAGCACTTTATTACAGAGCCCATCCTGCTTTGAGCTCCCTGAGCCCTTTTCTAAACCCAGTGACCAAACATTGCCCGTATATCCACACGTTGACCTTTACTCACCAGTCTCATGCTACAGTCTGTAGTGTCGCAGAGTACCTATATACCATTACTGAGTCTGCTACCTATTTTAAACTGATTTTTCCAAGGCAAAATTACTATTCGTGGAGCAGAAGAATGATTCAGCCTCTGTCCCTGCAGCATTTTCTTATTTTTATTGTCTTTAAACCTGCTCTAAACCCTGCTCTTTTTGTCCCTAGCAGCTCCTGTGGGTTATAACAGTGCTCAGAAGCTGGGTCCACAAGCAAACAGACTTTCTGAGTGCTGTGCAGTCCATACAGACAGGTCACTGTGGGTATCCTTGCACTCAGATTCACACTTCTGCAGTGGTAGAGGTCTGTAGGGCAGTGATGGGATGTAGGAGGGGAAGAATAGAAGGAAGAGAGCAAATCTCAGTAGGAGGCAAGTGTCACTGATCTTATGAAGTGAGGCTGGGATCTGAAGAGGTTGAAAAACAGTTGGCCACAGCATGGAGAAGCAACCCTTGGTGATTCATGGGAAGGTATGAGAGCCTCCTTATGGTCCATAGAGCAATATTTCATCTTAATCCATAACAGCACAAAACCCTGAAGCACAAAGTTTATGCAGCCACATGCAGCTGGTGGCCCCAGAAGCAGCTCTGTGTAATGAGATGTGCGGAGGAGCTGTATCTTGCTATGGTCCCATCTGTGAGTTTGAAACCTTCCACTGAATGCTTGGTGTTAATTGTTACATTACAGAAATACCACATTATGTTCATTTTGTTCTGTTGGTTGTTAATATTGAACGCTTGTTCCTTTACTCCAAGAGAGAAAGGCTACTTGAGATGCTGTAGGGTATTTGTCCAACCTACAGCTCCTGCTCCAGAACACTATCCTTGCAGGTCCCATGGGGATGTTTCTCAAAAAGTGTTTATCATGTCTCATTAATGCATGTATCACTAACTGAAGTGACAGACTTTTTCCAGCCATCTCCATGGGCAAGCACACAGAAAAAGCATGCTTGCACCTATGGCTTTCTCACCACCCAGTTATGCCACTCCTCTGAGAAGGTTTCACTGTCTTCACATCTAAATAAATAGTAGAAAATGTTAAGTCTCCGGGGAGGAATCTACCCCACTGCTTCTTCTCTTTTCTTATTTGAATCTACCTAATTGTAGCATCCAGCTGTTACATGTTCAATGTTAAACAGTTCCTTCCCACCAAGATAATTTCCATTTGTTTGTTTATGGACTATGATCAACATAGTCTTTCATTTCTAATTTTATGAGCTAAATAGACTAGATTCTTGAGTCATTCCTTGTCCCATAAGTTTTCTGGACCTTGAATAGTTGTTGGGGCTTTTCTGCATTTTTCAAGTTGACTTTGAAAGGTGAACTTTCTGAAGAAGTCAGAAATTCAGAAGTTTCTTAATACCGGTAGTAATCTCTACACCTACTTCCTGATGCTCTGCTTATATCTGCTAATATTCTTTTTGCTGATGCAACCTTCTATATCTCATTCATTCAGCTGCTTATGAGAGTCCCCAAGTGGCTACTTCTTTCTGAAGCACCTCTTCCATTTAAAGGCAGCATTCATTTGTTGTTCCTTGGTGGATTCAAATATACATAGCTCATCAAGTAACACAGATACCTTGGTATAACAAGCTTAGGTTTAATAGTTTTTTTCTGTCATATGGCAGTTTCTCCAGGTTTGAATTTTCTATTTCTCCAGTTATTTGAAAGATAGAGACTAATACTAGGCTGAAACAATTTGCTATCACACTCTGCTTTAGACATCTTACCATGGCGGATCTCAAAAGCTACTGTGAATGGCGAGTTATCAAGTACTCTTTTCTGATCCACTTATATTTACTAAATCGTCTGCTTCTAAGCAATTCTTTGTGGGAATTGTGCCCTGTGACAGGCTTGGGCAGCTGCCTGTACCACCTGTCAGGCTTCTGATGAGGTTCTTCCAGGTCTTATCATTTATCAATGATGAATGACTCACAGGAATCAGAGTACAATTTAGGTTTGTGCAGGAGAAGTTCCAGATGACGAGGTAATTCCTGAGAGCATCAGAGAAGGAAAGGGAACAACTCACTCCCTTCCCAAAGGAAAGTGCAGTGACCATTTGTCTGGCAGCCAGTTCACTCGGGCCTCATAGAGTCATAGAATAGTTAGACTTGGAAAGGACCTTAAGATCGTCTAGTTCCAAACCCCCTGCCATGGGCAGGGGCACCTCCCGCTAAACCATGTCACCCAATATGTGGTACTTAGTCTTCTTTTTCCCATGCTATTCGAATCCTACTTGTTAGAAGGATCACATTTTGTCATTTTTCATATTTCTAATGCACTCGTTTCTTCAGTGTCTGAGTGCTTCCCAACCATGACTTCATGTATCCTTCCAACACCCCACTGTGTGAGGAAAGACAGATTATCCCCACACTTTAAAGATGGGGAACTGAGCACAGAGAAGTTAATGTCAAATGCATTTATTCATTTGAGGTGTTCAGTATGAGATGCTTAGAACCTGATTTCTCGAGAGTAATTAACTTTCTATAGCACTTAATACAGTCAGAGCACTGCTCCCATTGGCTTCAGTTGGAGGCCTCTCCAGAACTTCTTGCTTTTCCTTAAGGTAACGAGCTGCAGGGTCGGATTCCTGCTCCCATGAGGACTGTAGCCGCAATGCAAAAACTCCAGTGTTGGTTTTGCTGACAGTTAGTGCCAGTCTGGTCTTATTTCCTGAACAAACACATCATTTTAATGTCCCTTGAAACCCAAACTGTTGTATGATTCTATGATTCTATGATGTTAAAATAAAATATACTTCTACAGAAAAAGCCAGTCTGACTGGTGCAAAACATTTATGGATAGTTATCGATAAGTTATTAGATAGTTATCAAATCATCAGTGCAAATATCCAACTTCCATGCCCATCGTAAGTTAGTGTACTTATATCAGAATTGTAATTTAATAGTCCAACAAAATCCCATGTCAGTCTTACCTCCTCCATGTATCTGACACAAGTATGGAAATCGCCACACGTTCCCCAAACCGACGGCAAATCCGATACAGCTTAAGATATACTGGAACTTGTTATCCCACTTGGGTCTGCTATCTTCTTTAGGGATTTCAGGTGGCACTGACAAATCTATCGACATTTTAATGCAATATCCTTGGCTCTTTAGCTCCTTTCCCTATAAATTGGAAGATGCTTCAAAACCTGTCTCTTCAACAGATTTTATGCGGGGTGACCAGAGGATCCTGGAAACAGAGGTGGAGCTTTCTTTTTATGTAATGCAAAGGAACGTGTCATTGCCAAAGCTGAAGTTTAAACACAAAACAAGAATTTCAATTATTGAGAGAGTTACCACTCTTTGACTTTATTGCAACTCCTTCTATAGTTAGAGGACTTGGGAATATGCTGTTAATGGGTAACATGGGATCAAACAGGTTTTTCTTTTCTGTTCTCCTGTTCTCAGATGCTTTCAGGGAAGTGTGACACTGAATGTAATTAGAGAAACCTTTACCGCAGACTTATTAAAAGTGTAAAACACTTGGGAAAACCTGTCAATAAAGTCTTGCCATTTCCTTTCTTGCTTTATTAATGGGGTAAATGAATGAAGACATCTTTTACAAATGCAAGAAGTAAATAAATAAAAAAGGCAAGAAACAGTAGAATGTGTATGTTCAGGAATTAGAATTTGGTCCACTTTCACCGCAGCTGCCAGAAGTTAATCACTTCCCAGTTGTCAGTGAATCCCAAGTGACTATTTTAATTGTTCATTAAATAGTTACTGATGGATGTAAGGGCTGAATGCTTTCCTTCAACTGAAAATCTGTGAGAATGTTATTCTGCTGTCTTTCAGTTATACCAGAGTTTTGCTATTTGGCACACCAAATCAGTTCAGTGTACACTAAACGCGTCAATCAGTCAGATTGCTTGCTTCAGTAAATCAGCACTTTATGCCTGGATTCCCCTTTTGGACTGGGAGGAGTATCTAAGTGAAGATGGATTTCTTTTTCCCCAAATACTTAGAGAGAAATAAAAGCACTGCTCTGCAGCTAAGCGTGTGAATATAATCAGATTGCAGACTCATCCAGCCAGAAGCCAGGTTCACATCTAGGCTACACAAGCCTCCCCAGGCAAGCACAGTTCATCTGCTTGCAGCTCTGCAGACATCCATAGATGGAATAACTCAGCTCCCTAGTCTCTTATCAGGGTGTCTCACAGAGCATGTATCAGTTGGTGTGTGTGGCATGGTTTGGCAGCACTTCCACAGCATCACTGCTGCCAAGGCACCCATCACCGTCATCACTGCTGCTGCTGCACTTCAAATCAAGAAATGCCCTGTGCTGGGTCCATTCTAGCAACACACTGAATCCCTTACCTGCCACCTGCAGCTGACTGCTTCACACTTGGTTGTACTCAGTCTGGGTGGCTGAGCTTCTTCCCAGCAGGAAAACCTAACAAAAAATCCTTTTCTATTACAGAATAACATCTTTAAATAGTTTAAATAATCACTCACACTCAAATAATAATTAAAAAAGTGGAATGCAAATGCATTTAATAATTCAAACTCTCATACAATGCCTGGTACTTTACTCTCTATTTAGAGCAGACATACTACTCTAAAGATAACAATCTAGACCAGTTAGACCCTAAATATCCCTTCTTCTAAGAGAGTATTTTGATTCCAAGGGTATGTCAGGGTGTAAACTGGGTCAATTCTTATCTTAGAGAGTGGGTATAGAAAGAGGTGCAAAGTTATACAAGTGTGTTGCTTGTGTACCTGGACAGCTGGATGATATCCAGAGGGGATATTTACACTGTCTACTACTGACGTTGAGCCTGGGTGCTCTACACAGTACCCATTTCTCTCTCCAGTGACAACATAAGTAATGGGACTTCTGACTGAGCTCCTCTGGGTCACCTGGAAGTTTAAAGCTTGAAATAGTTGTAAGGTATGTGTGTGTGTCCATGTCTGTGTGTATGTGAGCTACAGCTACACACTTTGGCAGTCCTGGGGTGGTTGAAAACAAGAAGCTTTGCACCTAAGCTTCGGTGCCTTGGATACCTCTCCCATCAGCATGGACCTCCCAGGCAAGGGGCGTACCCCTTGTTCACGGGTGCCAGAGAGAGCAGACTGCCATTTCCTGGACTACTGCTGCCCCATTACAAGATTATCTCTTCTGTCATCAGCAAAAATGGTGCTATCTGCTGGGAACTCTGAAGTAATAGGCAATTAATAAAATAATTAGAATTGTAAGTGAATCAAGCTGTCATTCTCATACTTACAAATGTTTTTATTAAATATTTTAAACTTCTGCATGAGACAATATTGGTGGCGTTGTGCAACACAGTGGCATGTAGAGTAAAAACAATTTAACATACAAAAGGAGTCAGTATTAAGTTACCCTTCATGTTGTCCACCCAGCCGGAATGATCGCACATGGAAGAGTCACTTATGATGTGCTGAGTGCAGTGCATCCCCAAACAGAGAACTGCAAGCCAGTTTCAAACAAACTGTCTTCAAAACCAAAAAAAGGACAAATGATTTGGCCTGGTGCCCCAATCACCTGCCAATGCTGCTGCTTTGCTGCCAGAATCCAAGCCATTTACTCTTCATAGTGTGTTACAGTGTTAAGTAGAGAAATGTTTACCTGGAAACAACACATAGTTATCATCTTATGAAAATGAAATGAACTCTGGATTCTCTAAAAAAATATGTTTACTTTTCTCACTGACAAAGAATTCTTCTACATTTTTTTAAATGTTTTTATGCTGTGTACTTTAGGTTTCCATTAACAGACGTCTCGGATGTGGAGATCATAAGGCCCATACGATCATTCTTTTTCTGACAGCAGTTTCTGATGGCTTTGTAGATGGCAAAAGAAGGGATGGCCAAACTAGGGACTCCAGCGAGGATTACAATAATAGCATATACCCAACTGGGATATTCAACCTTCTGTGTTTTGGGGAACTCCTCCTGGAAGAGAAAACAGTAGAGTTATAGAAAGTCATGAGGAGCAAATACCTGGTAACATGTACACATTCAGTAATTCAATAGATCAAAGATGGAATCAGAACAGTAGCTAGCCACAGTGGACAATAATTTGCCAATTCCACATCAGTTTCCACGTCAGTCTCACCTGGTTTGGACTTATTTTTACTTCAAGCTATGGAAGAAAATGGTATGAAAAGTGTAAGAGCCAGGAAGGGAGACTCCTCCAGGCACACTTCCTGAGCATAAAGCAGTGTGAGGCTGGGGGGGTGGCTGACAGGCCACCAGGGCTTGATGGCCAAACAGCCTTTGTGTGGGAAGACTGAAATCAAAGGGTGCAGGAAGGCTGCAACTTTCTTAAGAAGGAAGTGAGGTTGCCAAGAAAGAGAACAGAAAGCAGTCCCATCTCCTCTTTCACTCCCTTTCTGTCTCTATCTTGTGGAAAGAAAAATTCATCTTTACAAAGTAAGTGTGCTGCATTACTGTTCCTGCTTTAAGGATGGTGACTGATACAAGGCCAGAGAGCAAAAAGCAGAGCTAGACAGGCAGGGAAGTGAAGGAGTGATGAATAAAATGACGGGACCCACATTTTTTCTAATATGCCCTTCTCTGTACGACATACAGCCTTTCATTCTGCATGGCGAGGAAAGGCACACTAGCTAACCTCTTGCTGCAATTAGAATTTAAATTTTATGAAAAAAATAAAATAAAGGGATGAGGAAAATATAAACCTTCATATTAATACTAATTAATATTTATCTCTTCTGTTGGTGATGAGTAACCAGTACCACTGCCACTCTGTGATTTTAAATGCCCCCAGAAACAAGTGCAATATCAAAATGGTTTCACAGCTTTGGTTCTTTGTCAACATAGAAAGCCTGTGACATTTCCGACCCTTCTATAATCCCTACTCAGGAACTGGCACCTGTTTCAGTCTTGCATGACAACTGGGTTAATGTTTTGGTTTTGTCCCCTCTGGAAAGGTTACTGGCGTGTCACTAAGTACCAGCTGCAGGCATTGCAATTGAATTTAGGTCTCATTTCTCTAAGGGTTACCTTTTTTTCTTACTTTATGTCTTGTAATAAGTCTTTTACTGGAAAACTGTTTCAGATGGAAGATGAGTATAACTGACTGTGACACTTAGATTAAAGAAGAATGGAGAGAATAACTATACATAATTTTTGATGTTATAAACTTACGTAGCTAGGGTCCCAAACACTGTAGAGCAGCTCTTCATTGACTTTCACCACAAAATAAAAGAGGAAGATAACTAACATAATGAGAGGACTGATAACTCTCCAGGTAGCCTGCCAGAAAATATTGGGCTTGTGTCCAGCCATGAACTCAATATCCTTGTTAAACCTAGAAACAAAAACAGGAAGTTCATGACACTAAAAACTGATCAGGATCAAAGGGTGCCTGCTCATAAACAGGAAATTCCAAACTACCCCTCGCTGGGATTCCCTGGACTTCACAATGTCAGTGTGAAATGAGGACTGATAACAACATCAGGAGTTAGACCTAAGTAGTCCAAATTCAGGTAGAAAGTGTTGTAAGTCAGCCAAATTGTTTTTGAAGTGTACTTTATTCAAGTAGACAGTGAAGCCCATGCAAAATAGTTTCAACGCAAAACAGTCAATGCAAATGGACTTTCCCTGTAACTCATTGCAGTATTGGTTCATAATCTTTTGATAAGCATCTCAGAATTTAGAAAGGTCCTGCTTTCATCAGTCCTGAACCAATTTATGACCTTTATGTATGATGCAGCACCATGTGCATGCACTTGCTAATGCTTAATATTGTCTTGAAATATCTGTTATAATGTATTTATAAGGTAGAAAGCTTTCATGTGCAAATAAAAATCCCTACTGCACTCTTCACAAGCATTTTTTCTTTTTGTTGAGAACTATTTTGGAAACCTAAATCAAATAAACAACGCTGAACTGCATGATCTCAGTAATTTCTGTGACAGAATAATGCATTGAGATGTAGTAAGAGTGCAGTTATATAGCTAAACAAGTTATGCACCAGTTTCTAGTAACATTTAACTCATAGTTCATACCTGTCTATTCCATAAATGTAGACGACTGAAAACATCTCAAAAAATGCAATGATTAGCAGGGGAATAGAGCCAGCAAAGCTGTCGAAGAGAGCTAGCCAGTAATTACCAGACTCCAGCACAAAAATAAAAGCTACCAAGTAAGAACCCAAACAAATGAAACCTGTGAAAGAAACAAAACAGCACGCTCAGATCAGGAAAGCAAAATAATAAAGTAAGATATTTTTGCAATAGCTAGAAAGATTTATAAGTAACTTCTGATTCAACTGCAGCCTGAATGTACCAGCTTAATTTTTAATGGTACTCTGAGGAGGCCTGCTTCTATGCAAGTAAAATGACAAAACTCTCCTAGCACTGCACAGGTGGGAGATGCTGCAAATGAAATGGGAGAAGGATGAGGTGACAGAGCAGGTCCTCTTCCTTCCAGCTGGTTGGGCAATGTTGTCCTAGGAGAAATCCTGCCTGCGTGAAGAAGTCAGATCCTCCAGCTTCCCAATGGAGGAGATGGTAATAATCATGAGCAGGCTGATGGGGAAGTCACAGCATAAGCAGCTCTCTGCAGGCTCTGAAGGAGCCTCACAGGAGCTGCCCCACTGGAGGACATGAGAAAACCTTCAGTTGGTTATCTGGTCCAGGTTATCTATGTCTTAGGACCATGCCAGACCAGAAGACAGATGGGTGTGGGTTGATTTTTCAGCACACAAGCTATTCCCTGGAGCGGTCATAGAATCATAGAATAGTTAGGGTTGGAAAGGACCTCAAGATCAACCAGTTCCAACCCCCCTGCCATGGGCAGGGACACCTCACACTAAACCATGTTACCCAAGGTTCACTTGTCTCCAAAAAGAAACACTCACAGTTAGAAAACTCCTTAGGCACTTTTGGGGTTATAATCTTAAGATCTTGCAAAGGTACAATCACACCTTCAATGTTTCCAAACATAGATGACAAACCCAAGCAGAAGAGCATAATGAAGAAGAGAATGGACCACAAAGGTGAGACAGGCATTCTGGTGATAGCTTCAGTGAAGACAATAAAGGCTAGTCCAGTTCCTTCAGCTCCCTGTGGAAGATTTCAGAAGCTCCAAGATTAGGCTCATTAACATCACACAGCACTGAAATTTACATTGGTATTCACTGGATTTGGTGTATGCTACACCACAATACTTACGCTTTTGTTTTCACAAAGACCCCCTAATGCAGCAGTATGTTTTCTACAATTATAATACAAATTCTATTTCACAAAATTTTATGGACACCTATTTTCATCTGTGATTCACCACCTTTTCATCCAAAACCCCCTGTGTAACCATTTGATTCTTCTCGTGACTTTTTAAGCCCCCATGTCCAGGTCCATTCTTTCTGTGTTGTGGCATGCTCGTACTGATTGAGACAGTGCTTGCTCCATCTGCTTACTTGCTCTGCGAGTCTCTTCTCTGGTCATCCTGTCCCACCACAGCTGCAACCACCTAGTTCTAGAGAAATACCTGCTGCTATTTGACCAGCCTAGAGCACTTGTGGTTTTAGTTGCTAGTCTGACAGGTTGCTGGTACTTTCCACAGGAATTGAACAGTTTATATCTTCAAAAGAAAAATGTGCTAAACAAAAGTAATCCTTTAGTTCAAGAGTACTCCAGGCCAATTGCAATCAATCAG
Organism: Bolborhynchus lineola; assembly: GCA_025448015.1. Classification (NCBI taxonomy): domain Eukaryota; kingdom Metazoa; phylum Chordata; class Aves; order Psittaciformes; family Psittacidae; genus Bolborhynchus; species Bolborhynchus lineola. The sequence goes on from JAOEHX010060959.1 coordinate 44,411, forward strand.
TGGAAATGTATAAGAAACAACAACCTCAGAAGAAAAAGCATTAGGCAATTCAAAAGTTGGTGTGTTCCTACTAAATTTATGGTATTGATATAAGTGAAGGTGTAAAACTTACATCATTCAAGAAACTTTCTAGATCACAGGTTTCAAACTTCAGGCTTGCAAAAGTCATTGGATCAGTCATGTTACATAGCTGCTGCATTTGTTCAAAGTTGTCTTGGGTTACATTACCTTCTGGCAAATCAAATGCATTCATCAGAGTAAGAATATTTCTGAAAAAGCAAAAGACAAGTAATTTGAAATTATTTGTGAGCATTGTCAGGATTCATTTTCATCATCAAGTGGGTTATTAAGAGCATGATGTCAAAATCAGACTTTGAAATTGGGGAGTCCAGTGGTTGCATGTGCAATTCTTTCTTTCTTCATCCAGAATGAGTCTGATAGTGTCTTTCATGGGACAGATGACAGCTAAATGGATGGATGCTCTAGGGACCTGTGCAGAAGTCAGGTGACCATCTTTGCACTGCAGGCAAGGCACCAGTTACCAGATTGGGCAGGTTCTGGGAATGTGTAAGGTGTCCACAGGTACATATCATGCACTTTTACAGCTGACTGTGGAATAACTTGACTGGAACCAACAAGATCTGGCAGCCCCATTTAGAAGGGGATCTGGACTGCTCTGGTAAAATTAGGTACCTTTGATGAGACCAAGGCATTTAAGCTCTTTGGAAGGCAATCTAAATACAGAGCTAACACAGGGGCCAGGGAATATTGAATTCATGTCAGCTCAGCAATCATCAATTATTGTGAATTCAGCATTGGGTTTGTGGGTTTTGGGTTGTTGTTTGCTTTTTTTTGCAAAGCTTCTATACAATTTTCCAGTGATTCGTGGAGCTCCATCTAGTAAATTACAATAGAAATAATGTAATGAATTAATTTGAGTAATTTCCCAAGGGAATATGAAGAGCTACTAGCAGTACCTGAGATACCTACACTGTCATTCAGCTGTGGCCGGGACTTTGCAGGACTCTCAGAGCTGCCTAGACATGGAGAGCTCTCATAAAATGGGCAGTGTTTCAGTGTCTCATTGCAAGTGATCTCCAAAGCAGAACCACATAGCTTGGCCAAGAATATCAGGAGACCTTTGAGGGTTTGACATCAGCCTTAGTAGATGTAGCAGCAGCAGCCTAATACCTATTTCATGTTTTCTTAAGTATGTGATGTAAAACTCATTTTTTCACAGAACTAGTTTTGTTGAAACTTTTGCCCCATGCAGTTAAACAAATACATTTCTTCAGGACATGCTGCTTCATACACATTGTTGCACAATATTAATTTTTCACATTTATGTCCAAAACTATATCTATTTTAGCATGTTTTAGTGAAATAAGATATAGCAAACAGCTGGACTTTATGTAGGCAGAAATTGTTACAATAACTGCAGTTACATTTGAAAGAATTGTTTAGAAAACCCCCACATTAATATGTAGAATACACTCTTCTGTGTTACTTTTCAGAAATGTTGGGGAATAATGAAAAATAAGGTCACTTATGCAACATTTATGTAGAAAATCAGGTAGCTCAAACAATTACCATTTTCTATGGGAATGATACCATTTGATTTGAACTTTTGGAAGTAATAAGTAGTCTGATACCATCTAGGTCAAAAGCTGAAATAATTCATAAATCATAAATCCATTATCATTAGGCTAACAGAGCTGCACCAGCCAAACAAACACTTGCATATTCTGGGGGAGTCACAATGACTTACTTGTCAAAACAGTCATCATATCTTTCTGTGGCTCTGAATCCAATGATGGAGTATACAACAGTTGCTGCATAGATGGATGTGAAACCATTGATAACTGAAATAATCAGGGCATCTTTCTCACAGTTATTGCTGCAATGCAAAGAGATGAAACAATGGGTTTCAAATGCATTCCCAAAATAAATACTGAAAACTGGCTGTCAAGACTAACCAGAAAAGTAGTCTACAGATGCACTGATACATCAGTATAGTCTCTAAGAGTATATGAATAATGCTGTTAGAGAGAGATTTAGTGAATTAAAACTTGGTGACTTGACCAATTTAACAGACATGAGTTTGGTTTGTTTGTTTGTTTGTTGTTTTTTTCTTGAAACAATCCTATTCATAAGGAATAACTTCCTGTCGTGGTTTAAGCCATAAATCAGCCACACAGTTTGTTCACTCACTTCCCCTTTTTAATTCCCTCTGCTCCTTGAGGGATAGGAAGGAGAATCGAAAGAATGCAGCTCCCACAGGTTGAGATAAGAACAGTTTAGTAACTAAGGTATAACACAAACCACTAC
>JAOEHX010060965.1:0-13934 GCA_025448015.1 Bolborhynchus lineola
CCTTGATTATCAAGGAAAGTAGCATTCATACTTTCTGAATATTTTGTGCCTAATTTAAATACTTGTCCTACTTCAATACCTTCGGCAAAGTGTGCTGAACCTGAACCATCTACTAGTGGCTCACCTTCTAATATAAATCTGAAATCGCCATATTCTGTAACTTCAAAATCGCGACCTACATTTGCATTTAATAAATGGTAGCCATCTTCATTTGCACCAACAACGATATTATTTAAGTCTTGAATGTAATTATCAGCATAAATCTTAATATCTTTATCGAAAATCGGACCTAAAGAACCGGGTTTCGCTCCAAGTAAATTAACAATTTCATCTTCAGTTGCTAATTCAATGCTATCAGTAGCAAAGTACGCTTTTAATTTAATATCATTGATAAGAAGAAACAATAATTGATTTGTCATAGAACAGTATTTGAAAATTGGGTAAAAATGCATTTTAAACCAAGACATTTATGATAAAAAAGGTGCTATCAAAATAATAACTGCACACAGAGAAATATTTGAAATATATTTACATATGTTATAGATACATTTGTATATGCTTGGGTTGTTCATTGCTACTTCACTAATCCTGTATTTGTCACATGTAAACCAAATTCAATTTCCGGGGCTGACACAGCCTCCCCAGCACCTTGAATCCTCGTTCCCCTTGTGATAAGCATGCAGCCTGCTGCTTAAATTTAGACTAGATTTCAGACTTCACTTTGAATAGTGGTAAAGTTGCAAATCTGAAGTTTAAATGAGATTTATGGTCTAACTCGAAAGGAACCATGCTGAACAGATCAAGGACATCTCTACTCCTGCATAAGGCAATCTTCGTTTCTTGGTCCAGCTATGCCAGCAAAAGAACTCTGTGGCCCCTAACTCTTCGTTCTTGATTCAAATTCTTCTCCAGTTAAGCAGGTAATATAATTGCTCTCTTATCTTATTAAGCAAACATACCAAGATAAGTCTAACCACTACTGATTTTGCTTGACAGTAATTACACTGCACCATGAAGCAAGCTTCTCCCTCACTGCAAAACCCACTGCCTCAAAAGACAGCTGAGCTAGTTATCTCTCATACAGGTTCAGCTGGATCTGAAACGAAGTATAAGCCCACCTTTAGCTTCTTCACTGGGCTGATTCTATAGTGGTTTGGTGCAGTCTTACCTATGCTGCTCAGCTATCTGTGCTGCTTTTCTCCTCTGGTGTGATTAGGAGTAGGTGCTGCATGAGTTGGTGCAAGTGAAGAAATTTACACCCAAAGTTTGCTTAGCTCATTTGGGTTGCCTTTCTGGAAAAAATAAAAATGCCTGAGCATTTGGAGAAATATTGCAGGACCCACAGCACAGCACTGAAAGCTAAGAGAGATCGTATCTCCTCTAGTCAAGAAAGAAAAACTCAAGTCCATAATAGATCACTGAGATGCAATTGCTGGAATTCGGTTTGAAAAGATTCTGTAAAAGTTGATATCTTAATTGAAAATATTTTCTTCAAATGAAATGATGCTATAAGTACAGGATAGAGTATGTAATTAATTTCATTAGCAAACATCCTGACATTTACTCAGCCATACTCAAAGCTGTTAGAACATACTACAAAAATGTACTCTGTCCAAAACCGATTAAAAGAATGAATCTGAGGTTGGCTTCTACTGCTGGTAATCCTGCTCATAACACAAGAAGACTGATGCCTTGTCATTAAAAAAACCAAACCAACAGAAGCTAAGAAAAAGAAGCTTTAACCAATCAATCTGCATTTTAACACATCCTTAAGCTAGCAGAGGATTTCTATCCATCTTGTTATTTTGGTTTGTTTTACTTGTTGTGTTCTGTGTTATTCACCAAAACACTGTTTCAAATCATCTATTCCTGCAGAGAATTTGTGGATGCAGAATAACGTAAATAGCCAAGAAATCTGTAATTGTTCACCCTGCATAATTTCCGGGTTTAATTCCTTTCTAAGGTCTGTCCAAATTGGAAAGTTTGGCTGTGAGTTGGTACTCATGAGAGAGAAGACCTCATAAACTGAGTGCCCAGCAGTGCCCTATAATGCTGTAGGTATCCTGTCAGATATACTCTACTTGTCCTGATAGTACTAGGAGCTGGAAGCTGGAGGATGCCATTATTATAGGTCCTCCTCTGGATCCTAAGGTGTAGATTTACTCTTTCCTGCACGTGTATATCTCTGCAGGCGTCTCAGGTATATTCAGCTTGGTTGTATCTAATTCTCTGGCCACCATAGTAGTCAGTGCTGGTTTATTGTAATTATGCATGCCAAGGTAGGACCAGAATTTGAGGAGCCAGCCCTGAGGAAGAGCTTGGTCGTGCAGTGCAGCAGCCTCCATCAGTGGGAGACTGGTGCACACTGATCTTAGAGCAACCTGGACGCTGTGACACAGTGGTGGGAAAAGATTAGCCAAGAAAGCAAAACTTGGCTCCTTCTAGCAGATGTGTTTAAGGGGAGGCTTGCTGAGTGCTCGAGCAGTCTTCTCATTGGCTTAACAAAAAAGCTTAATCAGTAACCTCCAAGCATAAGAGCAAGATGTGCTGACAGGCTGGAGAGGGTGCTGCAGGGCAGCTGGCCTTCATAATGTGATTTGCTAGAGTTGGAGATGGAAGTTTCTATTAATGGGAAACTTACAGTTTAGAGATCTTTTTATTATTACTGCATATGGTAATGATTTTTGTGTATGAACTGAAATAATAACGAAAAATGAAGCAGAGGATGAACAACAGTTTCACAGTGTTATTTGCAACCTGTCACTGCCAAGGAATGGTAATACAGAAGATTGGCCTTCGTTACAAATTTTTTTCTGAATGAATTAAGAAATGTACAGAGAAGCCTCAGGTTTTTAATTAATAATTTTATACAATTTCGAAGTGCATTTAGTGCCTTTTTCCCTGCTCTCCCAGCTGCCTTTGTGACCTCAGTTACTGAGGAACCAGCTCCAGGCAAACTTCATAAATATCCCTGAAGCATCTTTTCAAGACTATTTGGCTTTTATCTGCAGGTGTCTAAGCAGATGCTGCAGAACAGTCTTATATAGGGATATATATATATCTTTACTGTAAAGGTTGATAATGCACTATTGAAATTTTTATCTGGGGTTCTACTGGCAGTATTTTCATTGTTACTAAACTGCTCATTTTTCCATGGTTGTTCTTTAAGAACGTGTAACAAGGGCTAATGTTGTTTCATGACTTGGTTTTACAATTAACAAAAAGTAAGTGACTTTAAGGATGATCTGAATAAATAAAGTGGAAATGTGAATTTGTATTACTTTTTTTTCTATACCAGCTACTCTGTTTTGTTTGCTGGGGGTTTGTTTGAGGTGTTCTGGCACATTCAGTTTTACAGGATTAAAGATAAAGAGGGATCACAAACTTCTAAGCATGCTTTCCTTCACATTACTAAGCTGTCAATCAAGTCTTTTCTGTCTTATTATACCAGACTTCTTGTCTTTTTCATATAAAAGTGAGGGACAATAATTTTGAAATTATTCAGTGATTTTTTTCTTAAATATTTAAACTTTTTAAGCAATTAAAGTGACATCCTGTAGTAGCATATTTACATAAAATACTAAAATTGTAGGTACAAAACACTTCCAACATCACATGCTTTAATTTCTTATTTGTCCACTAATGGCTAAAGTATAAATAGCCTATTTATATTAATTTTTTTTTTATTTGAATATCCTTCCTTTAAATTCCTTTTTAAAATAAAACGTTTATCTTGTATAACTTATCATAAAGTATATTTGCAGATTACATACCAAGATATCTCTCCAGAAATGTAGCATAGGTGCTATAGCATTAACCTCGTCAGTAGTAACTAACTTCTGAGTGGATCCACAGATCATGAGGTGAACACAGTGAATGCAGAAAGGACTGAACCTGCTTTTGTGGTTTACGTAACACAAATAATATTTGTTGTTGACAGATGGAATAGAGTGCTCAGGATTTAGTAATAAAGAAGAGCAGAACAGATAAGAGAACACTGAGTGTAGAGGGCATAGCTCTGTAACAGATACATAGTGTTTGGAAGATGAACAATATAACAAACTAATTATGTTTCAGTACAAACCGTGCCTGATCAGGAGATCTGGTCTGAGCCAAGCTCTTGGTACATGTGGCTCACACAGCCCAATTTACATCATGCTTTTTCAGTGAGTAATTGAGCACCCCACCATAGAGCTGTTTAGCTCTGTGATCATTTCCATGAGCAGTTACCATACACGTCCAATTTGAGAAACTGTATGCTCTTTCCAGAGGTGCACATAATGAGGTATTTTTGCGTTTGTTTACATGCAATTAAAAATCCAGTGGCAGTCACAGTTTGAAATGTAGCTGCTTGCCACCTTTTTAACATTTTGAAATGGAAGTTCTAGATTTGTTTTTGTCAGTTAAGATGAATAGAATTTCTTATAAACTATAAATAGTATACTATTTATATAATATAAATAGATGAAAATTAAAATAAAAAATTTAGATCAACTCAAAACATTAAAATAGTGTTCTGCAAAATAATACAATTGTTTTGCCTTTTTGACCCCTCTTAGAATACTGCAGTAAGTTTCACATGACTGGAACATTACTTTTCTGTCCAGTCATTGGTTTATCTTCAGAAATTGTCATAAATACCTTATCTTTTCTTGCCCTTGGAAATTTTTCACGAAGAAACTGCCCAATAAAGCTTCATTTGAAGATTCACCTCTGATCTATAAGTGATGCCAACTGTCTCTAAGCTCTTGAGGATCATCTGTCTTTTTTAATAGTGTCTCATTACATTAACTTTCCTGTCTGTGGCTTTGGTTGACTTCTATGCAAGCACAGCAGCAATTCTTTCCCTTTTCTTTTACTATGCATTAACTTCTGTCAGGTAATGGTGTGTTTTACAGTTAAAAAAAAATAATATTTTTTCCTTTCCTTTGATATGCCCTGTAAGAAATTAATCCAGAAACCATGGAATTAAAATTGCTCAAATATGGTTCCTCTGAATATAATTACACAATTGAAAGAAAACACATTCCTAATTGATGGGAAGGAAGAATTTCCCCAAACTGGGAACAGGGAGCATATGAGTTACCAGAGGTTTGGCAGATTTTAACATGCATAGGAAGTTCTTTATTCAGAAAAATAAAAATGGCATTGTAATGTCCCTCATAGATGATCTCCTCAACATGAACTTGAAACTGGATGGAAAATTGTTTTTCAAATCACCTAGTACTTTTTTAGGTGGCTGAGGACTACACAGGATTACTGGGCTAAATTTTTGTCTGCTACTGTGTATGTAATAGAATGTAATATAGCTCTGAAACTATGTTAACATACTATATAAATTTAAATTGCAGTATCTGTAAATTTTTCTGTGCACAGTGGTATTTTTATACTCTAAATATGTCATAAAAATTGTCAAGACAGAATTCAAGGTGTATTATAGAGAAGAAAAATGACACTCCTGACAGACTATATGTTATTTGCTGATTCCTTCTGAAATTTACTGGAATTTTGCTAGTGGCTTGAATGGGAGGAGGAGCCTTCCTCCTATGGAAAAGAATAAAGCATAGCTATAGGTTAAATTTCCATTACAAGATTGGCTTTATATTTGTGGCCATGAATTGTGGTCAGAAAGTTTCCTGGACAGTTGTTATTTGGTCCAAAGTTTCAGGATGTGTTGGGCATGTGTCTCAGGAGGCACTGAGTCATAGTTGAAAGGCTGCAAAGAAATTTGCAACTTCTTGCTTCTAGTTTGAGCTGCGGGTGATGGTTGACTTTGTAGGAGCACAGAGGGCAGCCCTCGCAGAAAGAGGCCTGGATGAGACATATACTAGGAAGCAATTCCTTGCTGCTCTTCAGATAATAGGTGTTCATCTTGAGCTTTTCCTCTGTCTCTGTTGATCCATCCACTGCATGTGCACAGCTAAAGTTTGCACAGGATGGCTGTCTCTCTTTGGATTCTGTCTTCATGGTAGCTTTCAAGGGTTGACCTTAAACCTTACTAGAGCTGTGTCATATGGGTTACTAGTCTGAAAGACTGGCAGCATGGCACCTGCCTAGGAACAGTTTTCTGGTGGGATCATGTAATGTACTTCAAATTTGAGGATAATGATCTCTGAGAGGACTACAAAGGCTGAATGAGATGATGAAGTGGTCATTTTTAAATCAGATTCTGCAGAAAGACCCTAAGCATAGGGAGTAGCTGGGAATCATTTAGAAAAATGTAGTTTACTCTTTCTTTAGTACATATTCTGATACCATGCTTCCTAACCTTTGGACTGCAGGAACATGGCATGGTTGCACTTTAAGCAAAGGGATATGAGAATTCCCCCCCCCCCAATCTCCCTTGATGGAAGTCTGAACGGCTTAATTTTTATCATACTGGCAAAGCTTTCCTTGCTGACATCAGTCATCTGACATTAGGGATATGATGGTTACCCTTGCTTTGGTGCCTGACAATAAGTGAGAAATCACTGCATGAAATAGCTGGTTCTAAGTCAGAAGGCTCTTGTGAAATTACATACATTTCATGAGATCAGTATGAATTGTTTTACCTTCATGTGAGACACATTGTGGAAAGGGTGGAAGAAACTGTATAATGTAAACATATTGAAAAACCTCTATTTCTCATGTCCTTGCCTAATAGTTTGTTATAGAAAAACTTATTTCCAACCAGTTATCCCTATATCGCCTTTAGGACCAACAGATAGGTAGAGAGTTTCTTCAGTTGATAGTAGATTTTGTGTGCTAACTTAATTAAATGCAGACAGAAGCCATTGTTAAAACAAATAAAGCCTTCAACCAGGGCCCTGTACTCCCCTCTGTGGGAGAAGTTAAACAATGATGTATTCGTGGAGAAACAAACATTAGATTCAATGGAGCTATCTGCCAAAGCAGTCCCTTTCCAAATTGATGCCATTTCTCCACAGGAATTTCAGGACTTCTCAAGCTGTGATTTTTCTGGGTGCCCTTTTAAAGCTCTTAACCAAGATAACCAGAAAAACCCTTTGGCTCCTAGTTTTTGTAATAAAAGATACGAGAATAGGGGCCATGCTGTTTAAAGCAAGGAGTAAGGAGAAAAGAATATTAAAAGAAAAAATGCAAAAAATTCCAGTTGTCAATCTCATGGGATTTTTTCTTTTGTTGTTGAAGTTTTGGTTTTGCTCTATGGTTTTAAATAGTTGCTTGATTTCCAGGCTTTAGAATCACAGAGAATAGTCAGTAAGATTTCTTACATTTTCTATGTGGGGAATTCTTAGTTGCATATACAGCATTTCCAATGGATTCATATTTGTGGGCTGTCAGTGTCTCTTCTGAGGAATGGATGACTTTATGTACAAATTTTTTGGGTATCCTCCAGTCTGGAGTGTATTGAGTTTTTTAATCTGCCTGTATGTGATTAACTGGGATATCTGTTGACATGTTTCAATGTAATACTTGAGAATTTTCATTAAACTCAGCAGGATTGAGCTGTTCTGGAAACAAATCATAAATATTCATGCAGAGCACTCCAAAATTCAGATACCCAAGTATGTGAGCTACTGAAAATTTGTGAGATTATTGAGTTTGAGACTTGCTAGAAGCAAGAACTATTAGAAATCTTGTAAAGGTTATTGTCTGGATCAAGTGCACCCCCAGTAAGTTTGCAGATGACACCAAGTTGGGTGGGAGTGCTGATCTGTTTCAGGGTGGGAAAGCTCTTCCAAGGGATCTGGACACAATGGATCAATGGGATGAGGCCAGTTATATGAAGTTCAATAGGGATAAATGCTTTGTCCTGCACTTGGGTTACAACTACTCCATGCAACCAGCAAGTTTGGGGAAGAGAGGTTAGAAAGCTGCTCTACAGAAAAAGACCCTAAGGTTTTTTTCTATGGATGTTGGAAAAACACCACTAGGTGTACCTAAGGTGCAGAGGTGTTGGACAACAGTTGGCTGAATATGAGCCAGCAGTGTGCCCAGACAGCCAAGAAGGCCAATAGTATCCCAGCTTGTATCAGAAAGAGTGTGGCCAGCAAAACTAGGGAAGTTATCGTTCCCCTGTATTTGGCGCTGGAGAGGCCGTACCTTGAATACTCTGTTCACTTTTGAGACCCTCACTACAAAAAAGACATTTTGTTGCTGGAGTGTGTGCAAAGGACAACAAAGCTGGTGAAGGGTCTAAAGGACAAGTCTGATGAGGAACGGCTGAGGTAACTGAGGTTGTTCAGCCTGGAGAAGAGGAAGCTCAGGGGAGACCTTATCACCCTTTACAATTACCTGAAAGGAGGTTGTAGTGAGGTAGGTGTCAGTCTCTTTTTCCCAAGTAACAAGCAATAGCATATTAAGAAATGCCCTCAAGTTGTGCCAGGGAGTGTTAGACTGTATATTACGAAAAATTCCTTAGCCTAAAGGGTTGTCAAGCATTGAAGCGGGCTGCTCAGGGAAGTGGCGGAGTCACCACTGCTGGATGTATTTAAAAGATGTGTAGATAAGGCACTTAAGGACATGGTTTAGTGGTGGACTTGGCAGCGATGGGTTTAAGATTGAATTCGGTGATCTTAAAGGTTTTTTCCAACATAAACAGTTCTATGATAAGTTTTGCTCTTTGTTGCCTGTTTTTCACAGATACTTAGAACTGTTTTAAAAGACATCTCTACCCTGAATTTCATACCTCAACTGACTCGAAATCTGAAGGCTGAGAAGCTTGAATTCAACAAATAAAAATTAATAAAATGTGAAACTGGGAAAAAGTCCTGAAATCATTCTTGGTATGTGTGTTGTCTTTTTTTAGCAAGTAAAATATTCTCTACACAGTTTTCTTTGTTTATGTAGAAAAGAAGTATTGCCACAGGAAATGCAGAAGGATTTGTTTTGAGAAAAAGCAGATCTCTAACTTAGCATGTAATCATATGAATTACTAAATGCATAACAGGTTTGTCTGGTGGAAGGTAAATGCATTGAAAATCACTGTCTCAAAACAGTCCCTATTGAAGTCCATGTGCACGATACACCTAGAAGCAACAGAAACCAGAAATTGGCTTTGATATAAAAATGGTAGCTGATAATATGATGGCATTTGGAGCTATATGACTAACAAATACCATACCATTTTCCCCAGCTCTTGCTTTCTGGTATCTGCAAGGCTGAGTTCTCAGATCTGCATAGTCACTGACTTTATCCAGAACCTAAAACAATGGGAAAGCAAGGAGAAACTCAACAAGTTACTGCTGCTACCAGAGTGACAGCAGCAGAAGGGAAAGACAAAGCCAAGCAAAAAAAGCTGGTGGCAATAACAATGACATCTAACAACCATCTGACATAGTCTAGAGCCTGTCCTGCTCTGCTTGCCAGCATATTGATTTTAAACTCTGCATGTCACCCCCATGCTACAGTGATGGGCAGTAAATTAATAACATTGTTTTGTTCACAATGAAGATGACTCAGGACAATCAAGAAACAGGGAATGATTCATATGCAGCCTTCAGACCTCCATCAGCTGTAAGCTATTTTGCTTACCCTCAGGAATTCAGTAACTGGAACAGGGAAACAGACAGTTATTACTGTGTTACTGCTGTGCTTGGCTACTACATGTTAATTTACAATTTTTCCATGTTCAAGTAAATTGCTACTTATTCCTCAGGTGGCTACAGTGAGGCTATTATGAGAAGCTGCATATACCAGGACGTGTTGGTGGAAAGAATTCTTTTACTGTTACAAGCCATGGAAGTGAGTGGCACAAGGCAAAGCAAATGAACTGCAGTCTGGTTTCTCCTCTGCTACAAGTCTCTGAAGCAGTGCCACCATGCTCTTTATCACCTGACATTCGAATTATCTTTACATAATTTTGTGCCTTTTTTTTATTATTATTTCTTCCTAGAGGGTGACAGAATGGCAAGGTCCTAAGATATGCTCATTCCTTTCATTGCAAGAGATATACAAAGTAAAAGTATGGCTCAGTTAGAAGTTATGATTGCCTTTTAATTGGCCTATGCTTCATGGCCATGAAAGAGCTCCATTTACTGCTCCATTCTGTTCTTTTTGGGTATGGATGGAGTTTGCTGTCTTTTGCCGTTTCTCTGTTGTTCAAGGCTAACTCTAAACTTTTCAGCACATAAGAACACAAAGCTAATAAAACCCATCAGGTTTGTCACAAATATTGTGTAAGAATGGCACAACTTGGGGAAGAGAGGCACAAATTAAATAATGGCTTGCATGGTAGAAAAATGACACAAATGATATTCTGAGATGCAGCCAGAAACTCCAGGTGTCCTTGTTCCTTTTCTTTACCTATGAGGATTTGAGGACAAGGTTCTATGAGTAAAAGAAAATTTTTACATGGCCACACTGCATTGTTTAAAAGCTCTTATTTCTCTCCTTTTATTACAGCTTGACAATAGTGATTAGAAGCAAATGTCTAATTTGAGAAGGCCAATTCAAGAACACAATTGCTGTCTGGCACCATCTTCTGTTCTATGCAAACCTACACAACCATGAACAATCAACTTCAGCTTTGTGCAGTGTGGGATCCAGATGGATGTTTTTGCTGAGTCTGGGATTTTGTTTACAAAAGCTTTCACTCTAATAAATAATAAATATATAAATAAAAAATTCTCACAGTTAGTATAAGCCATTTAACAAATACATTCGAATATCATATATATTTAATAGATGTCTTGAGAGTAGACATGCAGAATTTTCCTGCTAGGTTTTTACTCCATTTTTACCTTTTCTGTTTCTTGGTTTTATTTGACCTCCGAATAGGGATTTTTTCTATGTTGTCTGAATGAATTTTTTTATTTTAAGCTGATTTTTTTCTATGTTTCCTAATGCAAAGTGCTTCCTTCTGCTTCACCAGTTTCATTTGTGCATTACAATAGAACAGTGCAGGAGGATTATGTTTGTCAAACAAAATTAAAAAATTATTTAAAGGACAGATATTCTTTCCAAACACTATTTTTTTTTTTTTTTTTTTTTTGCCTAGGTCTACAAGAAGAGCTTTTAACTCTCTGAAGTTGGGTAATACAGAATGCCCTGTGCTTTTTTACTGCCTTCTAATTCAGTTGTTTTATCACCATCAGCCAATGTGTCTTCACAAGGTCCTTCATAGGGCACCTCAGTGTGTACCAGTAGCTCCAACTTACAGATAAAGCTACCAATGTTATTTCTTCACCCCAGTTCCCACATACAGAAAGTCCTGGCCACCAGGTTTCCGAGCAATGTAGCTGGTAGTAGCTGACTTCTTTGCAAGCAGATGTGGTGATCACTTAGATCCATAGAAATACTGTTTTGCCTGCAGCAAATGTTGGCTCTGTTTGTAGATGACTTCTCCAGTGCTTTGTAGGCTCCTAGAAAAAAAACTGTGATACAGCGTATGGGAGACAGCAGATATTTCCAGATGTGTAAGCCTTAGTAATAATGAAACATGCTTTGGATTAAACTTCAGAAGCTATTAATTTTTAATTTTTTTTTAACTCCTGCAGTTTGGCACAACCATTTTCCTCATTATCCATGAAATTTCAGAAGATGTAGGATTATTTGTCCTGCATCTATATTTAATCTTGAGACAAGCATGTCAATGCAATTCTGTATGAAACATATAAAAATATACTCTAATTTAACGTGGTTCAGATTAACAAGTGATAGTCAAAGTGCAGAAATATCATATTTTAAAAATGAAATGTTTGCATCATCTCTGCTAGAAATACTACATTTGAGCATGGGGATATGCTGAAAACTCTAGCAGCAATCCACAATTAAAAGGGTCTATCTGAAATCCATTAAATGACCTGGAAATATTTTCTAACTGCCAAGTGGCCCCAATAACTGAAATGTGTCAATTATTGTTCATTATGAACTGCTGTAATTGCTGTAGGACTGTGAGCTGCTGTCCAGAAGACAAACTCTTTACTTGACACAGCATGAGTGAAATTAAGAATCATTGCCTTCTCTGTCAATATTGCTGTCTATACAAAAAAATTAGCAAAGTGCACTAAAGATCCTAGCTTAATATGAATTTGACCTGAGACAGTCACACGTTAAGGTCTTTGACTGAGATCTAAAGACCTGACTTGTAATGCAAAGTATTCTCAGGAAAGTTTATTTGGTCCAGAAGGTTAATTCTAGAACATGCTGAAAATTTTTTATTCCTTTTGAAGTTGCATTTGGATGAGGTGCTTACTGTCTCACAAGTGTAATGTTTTTTGTAATGCAAGCCAAAGCACAGGAAGATCATGCAAACAAGAGACCAAAGGCTGATTAGTGATGTATAGAAGTAAAAAAGAAATAATAAAATATATATATACATGGAAAATGAATTGAAAATTAGTTCTACAGAGGAGCTTGAAAGTGAAATAACTAGAGATTTGGTTGTCAGGAAAAGGGGAAGTGTTTGAGACAGGGACATGCAGAAGGGAATAGGTGTTACCTTTCATCTGGGTAATGGTCAATCTGAACTGATGCACAATGATTCCTAAATGGGTAATTTAGAGCATATGGACATTATATTCCTTCATCTCTTCCTTTTCTGAACTCATCTCTAATTAGTCTGACCAACTTTGCCTATTAGCTGTTTCTTCTGGGATTCTACAACCATTCACTGGAGCTATTTATGCATACCCACTTTCTATTTGAAGAGTACAGCCAAGGGTGTATTGGAGACACACCAACCTACCTTTCAAATGGCAAGTATTTTGGCTAAATGTGATTGGTTCATTTTTTCATATAACATGAGATTTATGGGTATATTTGTCATGGTTTACACCCAGCCAGCAACCCAGAAACAAGCAGCAGCTTGCTCACTCCCCCCACTCTTTCCTT
Organism: Bolborhynchus lineola; assembly: GCA_025448015.1. NCBI lineage: Eukaryota > Metazoa > Chordata > Aves > Psittaciformes > Psittacidae > Bolborhynchus > Bolborhynchus lineola. The sequence continues at coordinate 12,796 of JAOEHX010060965.1, forward strand.
CCCCCTGCTCCTGGAGGGATGGGGAGGAGAATCGAAAGAATGTGTCTCCCACGGGTTAAGATAAGAACAGTCCAGTAACTAAGGTAGACCACAAACCACTGCTGCTACCACCAATAATAATAATGATAAGAGAAATAACAAGGGAAGAGAATACAACCACTCACCATCCACCGACTGATACCCAGCCCTGCCTGAGCAGTGATCTAGACCTTCTGGGTAACTGCCCCTTGTTTTTACATCCTGGGCATGACGTGCTGTGGTATGGAATACCTCCTTGGTTAGTTTGGGTCAGGTGTCCTGTCTCTGCTTCCTCCTGGCTTCCCCTCCTCCCTGCCAGAGCATGAGACTCAGAAAGTCATTGGTCAGAGTAAACATTACAGAGCAGCAACTAAAAACATCAGTGTTATCAGAGCTGTTCCCAGGCTGAAAGTCAAAACCACAGCACTGCACCAGCTACTAAGAAGGAGAAAAATGACTGCTACTGCTGAACCCAGGACAACATTGGATGAGCCTAATGCAATGCTTATTTTCCATTTTTTGTCAGTGGACAAATGGGAAAAGTGATTCTTGATATAAGGCAGAATCTATCTGAGGTCTAATTTTATATCACAGCTATAAATATCACTCTTACCAAGTACCATTTCCTGGAGTTTTCACTTGGTTTACAATTTTGACTTTATGCTTGTGCTGAAGGATTTTGTTTCTGATCAGTCTCTTGCATTTCCATCATCAAACTCAGAGCAAACTTTCACTTTGGAAAGTAGCACCCTTACAGTGAGAATCTTATTATCTATTGACACAATAGTGTACAAAACCTAATATTTATCAAAGTCACTAGGTAGGTAGGTAGGTGTTCAGTAATGCTCTGTGTAATATAAGACATATGCAAACAGTTTTTCCAATGTTTTTTCAATGCATATTTTTGAAATATATGTACTTGCAAATACTTCATGGTTATTAAGTGTGCAAACTATGTGATTTGATTTACTGTTAGCAGTCAGTTGATATTAGATTTCTTTACACCATGTTCCTTGAAGACTTGAGTAATTCTGCAAGATAATAATAAAATCATAGAATAGTTAGGGTTGGAAAGGACCTTAAGATCATCCAGTTCCAACCCCCCTGCCATGGGCAGGGAC
>JAOEHX010060967.1:0-15901 GCA_025448015.1 Bolborhynchus lineola
GGGTGCACTGCTGGGTTGGGCTGGGTATTGGGTGGTGAGCAATTGTATTCTCTTCCCTTGTTGTTTCTCTTATCATTATTATTATTGGTGGTAGCTGCAGTGGTTTGTGTTATACCTCAGTTACTGAACTGTTCTTATCTCAACCTGTGGGAACTGCATTCTTTCAATTCTCCTCCCCATCCCCCCAGGAGCTGGGGGGAAGAAAGAGGGTGGAGTGAGTGAGGGAACTGGGTGAGTTATAGTGGCTTAAACCACGACACCATGTCACCCAAGGCTCTGTCCAACCTGGTAACCACTGCTGTGCGACTTCGTGATACATGAGGGTGTACAAAAGTAGAGACAAAAATGTCATGTTACCATGTTGAAATATCTGACAGAACATATGACCTGTAGGTCTTTTGGAAATGACCTGGCGGGACTTGCTCAAAGCCTCAGTATAACTTTCGTTTGAGGTCTTGTTTGTAAAACAAGTTATTTCAGTGTTTTATTTTGCTGTCTTATGGTTGGAACTAAGGCAGATGGGTAAATAGACTGTTCTTTGAAATGGAACAGCAATTTTCATGTAACACACTTTTCCATGAATAATTTACTGATTTTCTGTTTATTTGCATCCTTCAAATCTCATTTCATGAGTGTAAATATAACTGGAAGGGACCCTCTGCCCTTTTAAGTCTAGTCCCCTGCTATCACAGGTTCAGTGAATAGAAGTTCTTACAAATTCTCTGAAATCAATTAAATTTTTCCTTAAGAATACTTAAACTCTTTCTACTGTGCTTGTATTGGAAGGCTGTTCTGGAGCTGTAACCCTTCTTTCATTAGATGCTTTCATTTGTTTCAATTGGGCTGATTTTATTCTGACTAGGTGATATTCATTTGTTTTTCTGGTGGTAGTAATGTCACACAGATATTCTTCATTCCTTGTGCAAAACAGATTTGTCCTCTCTGTGAAACAGAACTGTCCCCCAGTAAAAATACAGTTGGTCTCAGGGGCACTTGCTTTTTCCCTGTAGTTATAGAGAGCAATTGAATTTCACTAGAGGACAGTTTACATAAGCTGACCCAGCTCTTTCGGTCTTTTAAAATGTGCATGTTTTTCACCTCAGTCATTTTGAGCTGTTTAGCTCTCACTTTATGGAAGACACTGCTATTTGTTCCTAAGTACGTTAATGTTTGTACTTCAAGTACATTGACCTTTCTACCTTTGACTTCATGAAACTTCAATCCAGTCATCCAGAGTATTAAGAGCTTTCTGGAACACTTATCCTTCTTGTAGCTTTGAAAACCAAGGTAATTACTTTTCATTCATACAGTTTCATTTTTGATGTCGAAAAAAATCAGAACACCTCTGTGCTGCTTGTCTTGCAATTTCAGGTTTCAGTTCTCAGTACTTCTGAATGACTATTATGTAACACCACATTAAGTTAAGCTCAATTGAGCTCAGTGAGCTGTGAGTTCTTTCTCACTGGTACATCTTCCTTATTATTAGCCGTCCTGCCACTGCCACACTGCTCTGCTTTTATCCTCTTCATTAAAGATACTGTTTCTAGTCTTGCTTTCCTGTCTAATGCCTTCATTCTTGAGCTTATTTTTATAGTGAGGAAAAAATCAGTATTTTATAGTTTAATTTCTTTTGCAACACACAGCTCCGTGTGACTGTCTCTCTTATCCTGCACTTTCGTCTAAAAGGTACCAAAAATGGTAGCTTTTATTAGGATTCAATCTTTTTTCCAGTCCCTAAAGATATTTTATTTTTATTTCTTGAAATGATTCATCTAGCTGTCCCTTACGCATTTTCCTACACAATTCTTTTCAGCTTCCTTGACGTATGATTTTCTAGGGGCTAGGGAAGTAGTTGGTTTGGTTGGGCTTTTTTATACTTTGACTTTTAATGAAGTAGGCATAGCCAAATGATCTTAAAAAAAATTGCATAGAAGACCAATTTTAGAAGGTGCTCAGAAGCTTTGTCATTCTTCAGATTTGCTAGTTTGAAATTGCAAGTCTTAGTTAAATATTTAAAATTGCCTGTTTACTTTTCATTTCAAGTATCTCATGATAATCTTATTCAGCATTGCTTTTCTTTTTTTAAACCAGTAGAACAGTAATATCTTTATTTTTTTTAGGGGAAAAAAAAAAAAGAAGAAACTAAGATATCCTGAAGAATTGCCCAAATACCTAATGCATCTATATGATGGTGTGCTTCTACAAAATGAGTTGCAAGAAAAGTAGTCAATATAGTGACAACATATTGAACAGTGCCCCAGTAGGGCTAAAGGAGAATTCATCAGTAAGCTATCTGTATCTTCATCCTCCAATGTTTGTGTTCAACACATGTATTGACATGGCATACAAACTTGGCCACTACTAGACCAATTTCTCTTCTGCACAGCTCATAGGGACAGTAGCTCATGAAATAAAAAGCCTCCCTTTTCTGTGCTCTCCATGGAAAACGTTAATGGTTTTGTTTGTGTTTTTTTGGTGTTTTTTTTGTTTTTTTTTATAGATTAGTTTTTTGTTGGCATTAGGATGACACTAATCCTTGGTTTACTTTGGATACTGGTTCTCCTGCTTAGCCACTGTCCCCACTGCCTCTTCCCACTCCAAATTATCTTCCCTCCTTCCCTTAAGGCATGAATGGAGTGTGGCCAGCAAGAGAGCTGTGGGTCATTAGCAAGAATTGAATTTTCAAAGAGTTTTGAAGTTAGCTGAGTCCACATTTTATGCAAGAGACATTGAACAGTTCTGAATGGTGAGTATTCATCCTAGAGTAAAAGAAAAAATGTATGTGTGTATAGTGTGTGGTTATAGGGGTAAGAGTGATTTACAAACAATTCCTGTCTAAGGGAGATCTGTGTAACAATGTTGAAATTAAAAAAGACCTGCAAAGAACTGTGGCAGAATGAGTGAAAAATAGAGCATTACCAGTGATGTGTGTGTGTATTCATAACACCCTCTAGTGACAAGCTATAGAGACTACATAGCTTTGTCTCAGTGGGTTTCCTTTGGCTCCAGTTGAAGAAATTTATACTCTTAGTGAAAAAAATGTTTCAGTCAGACTTCACTGTAATTACATTTTAGGGCATCTTTAAATGTTGCTTTCATCTTAGAGATTTTGTTTGCTAGTTGTTTGGGCTCAGCTGCATATAGAAACCTGCCTTTGTTTTCCCAAATTCTGACTTGCACTGAAAAATGGTGTTTATGGGTGAGATTTGCAGCTATGATTACCACAGGTAAATGTCAGTTGCAGTTAAAAGTAAAAAGAACAGTCCCTTAAACTGTCTCAAATTCACAGATATAATTTATGTGCTTTGAAATTTGGACCTAGTCATGCAAATATGTTATTCCTGGGGTTTATATTCAGTGTATATAGTTGAAGCAACTGTATCTGAAGGGAAAAACCCCAGAAGTTTGTATCTCACTCTAATGTGTTTATTTAGAGATTATTCTAATAATTTAAAAGGAATGGTTTTGTTTTTTTTAATGTAGTAAATCTCTGATTAGTAATTTTGCTGTTTGATGTTTCAGGCTCTTCTGGATGTGTTGAAAAAGCAGCATACACCTGTACTGGGGACTGTGTCTGAGAAGGGTGGCAGAAACAGCCTTGAGGACATGAGAACCCAACTTGAAGTTCTCAGACATCAGGTGAGGACGGCTGGAAGTAAGCTTAGATAGATCTCATACAGCATATTTTTTGCCCTTTCTCCCAAGAACCGTGCCTGGTGGATTTGCTACATAGAGCTTTCAAAAGGAAGAGCCAGTTTAGCCATAGCGTTGTCTAAGATGCTGTTGCCACAGCATGTCTATAAAGTGCAACTAAGTCCTTGCAAAAGACTGAGCAAAGACTTATGCGGGATTCAAAGCAGCAGAATGATTCTCCTGAATCTCAGAGACCTCCTGCCAGCTCTCTGTTAGGGGCTGAATTTCATCCAGAGGGAATGCTAAACTTCCTGAGTGTTCCTTTTTTTTTTTTTTTCTTTTTAAGTTAAAAGTTTAGTGAATTATCTAAGAATTCTGGTCTTGTAAAACTAGAGTGTTGGCATTGCAGCTTTTCAAAGTGTAAGACAAAGCATTTGCATCTGTAGCCTGCATGCCAGTCGCTATAGAGAAGTGTATTTTTTTTTAATCTTTCTTTGGAGCAATTCAAGTACTTTGTGCACTCTTTTTGTTTCAGTATGAAATAATCTGTTTAACAACATGAGATTTTTCAGATGATTTTACATTTTAGATCTGTCATCCTGGACAGTGTTAGGGTTAACATTATTGACGCACAAATGGATGTGATGAGAATGGGAATTTTATTCGATGGGAATAAAATACTTGTTTCTGTCACGTTTGACAGCAGAGCCAGATTTTGCTGTCTAATGTAATGCTTGCCACATGCTGGAGAATAAAATCCTGCACTTGATTGTACAGTAATGAGTTATTTCATTCTACACAATAAAATAGAGTAAATATTTTTTTTTTTTCCAGAATTCTCAAGGGGTATCCATTTTATGAATGTATTTTTCTAGTTGTATAAATCATTATAGTGTCTGCAGACTTCCTTCTACACAAAATGGAGCAGGATGCTCTAACTGTGCAGAGGAGGGACTCTTGGGACAGTGACGTGACAGAGCCTCGCTAGACCTTAGATATCATCAGCCTATCCCTGACTACAACAGAAGAGATGAAGGAATTCATTCCTTGGGAGGCGTCCTCCTCTTTCTCAGAGCAACAGCTTATATGGCGAAACTGTGACAAAGTGGTTCCCTTTGCAGTGTCAGCAAGTCATAAACCTGGGGAGCAGGAGGAAGGTGGGATGGCAAGGGGGGAAACAGGGAAAGAAGAAATGAAGAAATGCTGAGGAGAGAAGCATGTGGATAGACAGGAGATCCAAGAGACCTCGATTTCTGCAAGCAACAGCTTTGCCTCTGCTTCAGAGGATCAGGGGCATGCACAGCTCCTCCAGGCACAGGCTGTGGAGCTGAGTCCCCATGCAGCCACACAGAAGGCCTTTGTTTCTTTCACACGGTGTTATTCAGAAAGGGAGCTGTATGTAGTGGAGGACCATTGAGTCCCAAAAGAACCCTGCAAAAATTACTTGCAACAGGCAAGTTGTGAAAATAGTTTATAGAACCCGTGAAGACGTTTTTCCTTCCCCTGAGTTATTAACATTTCTTTAGTCCTCCTGTGAAGTCACAGTGCTGCTGCCAGCAAAAAGAAAACTGGGTATGAGCCACAGCAAGCAAATCCTTTGGAAACAGACTGTCAGCAGGCTTTAGTCATCAACGAAGAGGGCATGAAAGGACTTCTGAAAGTTTAGGTTATGGTTCTCACCCGAATGTGCTTTTGCTATTAGTTTTCAGTAGAAGTGCCACCAGCCTCCAGCTTCTTACCAGGTGGATGTCTGCCCGTTAGCTGAAGATAAGCCAGTCATCTTAACACCAATTAATTTAGGGATTTGTGTTTTGCTTCTGAATCTGTACACTCGTTGCCTGTGCCTGGGGCGGTCAGATATTTTAGAATGGGATGAAGAGCTGTGACTCCTGGTGACATAAAAAGAGCTAAACTTTCAGTATGTGAAAAATTATTGTCTATTAACAGAGTCAAATCTCCATGTTTCCTTATTGAATTCTCCGTAACAATCCCCTCTTCTTCTGCACTGGATTGACTAGGTTTTCTGGACTGAAATCTGACAGGATGAATTAGAAGCCTTATAGCGCAGACAAAAAGTACATGGAGCAATTATTTTTTCACGTACATTTTTTAACATCTGGGGTGCAACAGCCTTCTCTAGTTCTTGGGGTTTTTTTCCCCGCAGTGCTCCAGCCAAGGTCTAAATTCCTTGGCAGTCCTGACTAGTCCAAGTCCTCTGGTCATTAATATGTGACCACAGCCCTAAATGCTACCACTTGTGCTGTACAGATTAGTCCTATTGGCCACTTTTGCATATTTATTTGTCTAAAAAAAGGCAGGATGTAATTTAATGATTGTGGCTTATCGTTAAGTTGGACGAGGTGGTGATATTCTGTCAGAGTGCATGCTAGAAGTCAGGTTTTTGTGCTGTGCCAACACAGCCTGTCTCCACCAGGATGCTAACTTCTTGCATCTGAGATATAGGGAAGAGTTAAAAGTGCTCATAATTGAAGACAAAACTGGAAAAACTTTGGTAAAATGTTTGTCCTGCTACTGTCTATTCCTTTAAAAAGATTTATGTCTTTAGTATTTACTCTCTTATTTAGAATATTTAAAACTGATATGTACCAGACAACCTTTTAAATGACAAGGGTCTATGAGTACTGAAGTTGAGAACTTGTTCTGATTGATAGATGCCACTGGAGAATTGCCACTACTTGTTATTTTGTATTGGTTATAAAAAAAGGCAAGGGAATATTTGGTTGCAGGATTACCAAGAAGAGGCCTCTCTTTGGAATGCACCCTGCTGCTTGGCCACTGTTTAAAAAAGCAAACAGACAACAAAGTGGATGAAAGTTTCTACTGTGGCTCTGCTGAAATTCAAATATTGGTCATAATGACTGCAGGTTCAAATATATGAAGAAGACTTCAGAAAGGAGAGATCTGACAGAGAAAGACTTAATGAGGAGAAAGAAGCATTGCAGAAAATTTACGAGAGATTGCAGTCTCAGCTGAACAAACTAAGCTCTCAGGTATGAGTCAAAGTAAGTTACTATTGCCAGCACATGTGTATTTTATTTTTATTTTCTCACTTTCCACACAACCGAAGGCTTTCTGGCTTCCATTAATTGATGCTGGATTTTATGAGGTCACCACCTGGGATGAAATCATTCTGAAGTAATGCAGTTAAGAAGATGAGGAATGATCAGAAGTTACTTCAAAATTAAGTAGATGAAGGGAGTGTTTATTGCAAAAACTTTTCAAACTTATCTTAAAATGGGGGAGAACCAAAAATAAATCCAGAGAACTGTTGATTGTTTCACTGACGCTTGATATAAGATCTCTAACGTCAAACCAGCTTTCGAAATAAAAAGCTGCTGTAATTAATCCTGACCTCTGCAGTAGAATTTAGAGTGATGTTTATGTCACTAAGAGGAAAAAAAGAATTGTCTCAAATCAAATTAGCTGAGCAGCCACTGCAATAATTTTTTGTTGCAACATCACTTTTTATCTTTTCACAGTAGTGTCACTATTCTGTTACAGACATCCAGGAAGCCATAGTAAGATCATGGCATACAAAACTCTGAGCTTTCCTAATCCCGCTTTAAAAAATGATGAAATTTCAAGGTTTCCTGTCTTGACAAAATTGTTTGATGTTTTGAAAGAATGTCCAATTACTGACATGTTCTGTGATGATTTATTGTACTCCCAACATTGTTGTGAAACAGAAACTGCAGTATTGGCTTGTCCACAACCAACCCATACATCAGTACTAGTAGGGTCTTGAAATAGTATCAGAAGCAAGGTGCTGTCAAGCACCACTTCCTTCTGTTGGGGTGGAGAGGAGGTTGGGCATCCTCACTGATGCTGGATGCTGCTGCAGTATGGGCCCCGAGTTGTCAGTGCTTTTATAGGTATTGGGAAGCATCTCATGCAAGTGAAAAAGTAGCAATACCCGAGGGAATGTAATGATCTGCCACTCAGGGTATACCAGGATATGGAAATACCTTTGACAAATACGTTAACTTTGTATGCAATAACTTTAAGGTACATTTCCCCCAGTGGCCAGCCACTCCTGGGTGGTTCATAGAATCATAGAATAGTTAGGGTTGGATAGGACCTTAAGAACACCTAGTTCCAACCCCCTTGCCATGGGCAGGGACACCTCACACTAGACCATATTGCCCGAGGCTCTGTCTGAACTGATTTCGAACACTGCCAGGGATGGAGCATTCACTGCTTCTTTGGGCAACCCATTCCAGTGCCTTACCACTTATGGTGAAGAATTTCTTCCTTATATCTGACCTGAACTTCCCCTGTTTCAGTTTAAGTTTGAACCCATTACCCCTTGTCCTATCACTACAGTCCCTAATGAAGAGTCCCTCCCCAGCACCCTTGTAAGCCCCTTCAGATACTGGAAGGCTGCTATGAGGTCTCCATGCAGTCTTCTCCAGGCTGAACAGCCCCGATTTTCTCAGTGTATCTTCATACAGGAGGTGCTCCAGTCCCCTGATCATACTTGTGGCCTCCTCTGTACTTGCTCCAACAGCTCCATGTCCTTCTTATGTTGAAGACACCAGTAGTGCACACAGTGCTCCAAGTGAGATCTCACAAAAGCAGAGTAGAGGGGCAGAATCACCTCCTTCGACCTGCAAGTTGAAGTAAGGTAAAAAAACGTTTTGTAGGAAAGAGTACTCAAAGACACCTTTCTATGTATTTTTGCATTGTCTAGAGACTGTAAAAGGTTAAATTTCTTGCAGAACCCCAGTCAATCAGTGGACTCACGGCAGTGACAGTGAAGAGAGGGTTTACAAGTGGCACTGAAAGGCCTTTCCCACTCCTTCCCAGCCACTCTGGGGGAAGGCAAATGCCATCAGAACTGCATGTGTACAACATATCTCAAGAGCTGTACAAGTGCTGTATAACATGTGTGTACAACATGACTGTCCCTGCATTGCATCAACAGTTTACACTAGACATCATCTTGTTTGTCTCTTCCTGCCTTGGGATTTGATTAAACAGACCTTATGAAGGATTTAAAGCATGAGGGGAACCATATAGAATATTTATTAGTTTGTTTTCTTAAGTCAAATGATTTAGTTGTGACTGATAGAATCATACGATAGAATAATAGAATGTTAAATCATGTTTTACCCCTCCTTGCTCTGTTCTTAAGGTGTATTCCTAGTGACACTGCTGAGACACAGGGAACCTGAGAAAAGACAGACAAACTTAAATCTCATGGTCATCAATTTTTGATCCAAAATTACTTATTTTTCTTGCTATGCAAGTGCATGTGTATGTAGTTCTGCTTCAAAGTATTGAAAGCTAGTATGTGTAATGAAAACACTTCCTGAATAGAGAAAACACCCAAAAATGTGTCTGCCATATCTTGAAACCAATATTTCTCACATAAAAAGTGTTGTGTGGCACAAATCAGCTTTCTTAAAGGACTTTTTATATCATGAAGTCTAAAGGTTCTAAACTAGTGGTGTTGCCACCTATGCCAAGAGAAGAGGTGTTTTTTTCTCCGTTGCTTTTTACTGATGAATTTATTTATGAATATTGTGTTTGCCATCATATCCTGCTGCTAATGCATTTCTTTTTGTGTGTCTTATTTTTTGACAGACAGAAGACCTCCCAGTACAGTCTGAGAGGCCCAGCTACCCACCTCCACTCTTTCTCTCACTGTGTGTTAATTATAGAAGTTATGGCCTGGTTCTTCACTTTCAAGATCCTCAAGTCCATCCAGCATCTCACAGAGCACATGAGCAGCAACAGCATTCAGTAAGATTCCTACCATCTCCCATTTCACAAGGGCACTGATTGGCTCACAGTGTGGGTGACCACAGGAGAATAACCTGCTGCAATTACAGTGCCATTTTCACCAGTAACTAGTAACACATTCTATCACTTCAGTCAGTAACCAGTTCTAGATCAAGAGCTGGTCTATGTCTGGAATAGCCTTTGTGATCTCTGTATCTATCCGTAAGAGAAGAAATGCTGGGGTTTTTTTTTGATATATTCTTTTCTTCTTTGCTGTTCCAGTGTCTTGGGTACTGAATTTCACAGAGTAAAAATTCTCTGGAGCCCAGTTCAACATGGTAATAGTGTCAAAAATGAGAATGTAGCTGCAGTCAGCATTATTCTGGTCTTTCCTTCTGTTCAGTCTAAGAAAGCTTGTTGACTACACTGGAATGTTTCTTTCTCTAGCACTGTCTTGGAAACTTTCCTTCTTCACCAACTGCTTCTGTATTCATAGGTAATATAATTGTCCTGCCATCAGGCAATACCACTGTAGCCAGACTTCACAAGCCCATGTCCCCTGTAGCAGTCTGGGGCAAGCAGGCAAGCTGTCAGCAGGATTCACAATGTTACTATTAAACTGGAAGGGCAAAATTACAGATGCTGTGGCTTGTACCCATGTTGTGGTTTAAGTCCAGTCAGCCATGCAGTTTGCTTACTCACTCCACCCTTTCTTCCCCCTGCTCCCGAGAGGATGGGGAGGAGAATTGAAAGAATGCAACTTCCACAGGTTGAGATAAGAACAGTTCAGTAACTAAGGTATAACACAAACCACTGCTGCTGCCACCAATAATAATAATAAGGGAAATACAAGGAAAGAGAATACAATTGCTCACCACCCAATACCAAGCCCAACCCAGCAGTGCACCCCCACACCTTCTGGGTCTCTGCCCTCTGTTTTTACATCCTGGGCATGACGTGCTGTGGTATGGAATACCTCTTTGGTCAGTTTGGGTCAGGTGCCCTGCCTCTGCTTCCTCCTGACTTCCTCTCCTCCCTGGCAGAGCATGAGGCTCAGAAAGTCCTTGGTGAAACCAAAACATTCTAAGCAGTATCCGAAAGCACTGGTGATATCAGCGCTGTTCCCAGGCTGAAAGTTAAAAATGCAGCGCTGCACCAGCTACTAAGAAGGAGAAAAATGACTGCTACTGCTGAACCCAGGACAACCCAGCAGTATCTTCGCTCTGGTATGCTGCTGTGAAACAGGATTACATGAGGAATAAGCTTCAGCTGAGAGTGAAGCACTGTGAATGCTTTAGGAATGCAAATTTCCCGAGCAATATTAAAAAAAGAAAACAAACTGCAAATTAAAAAAAATAAATCAGAAGTGGAAGTTGTATGTATGTTATATATGTGTGTGGCTAACACAATGGGAAATGTGTCTGTTTTCCTGGCACACAACAGGGTCCTGTCTTCCTCAGCATGAAGAATGGGTTTGCACTAGGACAGGTTATGTGAGGGGGAGTTATCTATTTTAGGCAAAATCCTGCTTCAAAGGATGATACTTTTTGGGTGCTTTGAGTTATCTAAATGGACTGCGTTTGTTCAAATGTAGTGAGAAGGCATGTAAACACAGTGAATATCATTTTAAATACACAGGATCTGGTTCTGGTGATAAAGCTGTCACATATGAAAAGATGATCATTATTTGAGAAATTATAGCTGTATTTTTGCAGCACATACATAAGGCTGTCAGACTGGAGAAATACAGTGGAAAAGCTGTGGTCATAGCTATGCTTCAGGAGTGTGCTTATCGCCCTGTTTATCAGAGTCGGAAATATTGCAGAATATTTTTCACTGCAATTTGGACACTGTCCCAGATTATTTTGGCTCTTCTCCCTGAATTTTCATCATCTGGGTTTGTAATTCTTCAAGGGATCACTGGGTTTACGACTTTGCCATTCCTGCTGGAGCGCTGGGGTCAGTTTGACTGGTTGCTTTGTGACTCCCAGTTTCATTCTGGGTTTTCTTTGAGGTCCTTTGTGTGACTGCAGCTTTGCTGCTCTGGGCTCTTGATACCTCCCTGAGTAATTTGTTAGCAATGAAGAAAGGTGTTAGAATTTAATGTGTCCTGAGTTAACGTATGTAATCCTGTGTGTTTAGTCTGTGCTTTTGCTTTTTCTTTCTTTTTATATCTTGCACCTTTTGATTATTTTTATATTTATATTCTAACATGAAACACCTCTTGTTTCTGAAACTCATTCGAGTTTGTGTAATGTAAATAGTTACAAAGGAGATGACTAGATCAGAGAACAGAAAATTCAACAGAAAGTCAAACAAAGCAATGCAAGTAAGTGTATTTTGAGCATCCAGTGGAAAAACTATCTGTGCTTAAAGAAAAGCAATCTTGCTTTGTATGAAAGCCTATTTTGGTTGTCAACAAGTACAGAATTAGTTAATAATTCCCATGGATGGTATAATTTAAGTGAAAATAGGATAGCTCCTTTTTTCCTGACCGAGGAGAAGTATGAGAGCAATTAGTGCTGTGTAACTACAAGTGACAGCATATGGAAAAGGTAAACCTGTTTTCTGTGTCTAGAGCTTCATCCTGCCATCGTAATTTTAGGCAAAACTTCTTTAGATGTCTATGAGATTTCCTCCCTATAAGTTGAAATCTGTAAGAGTCTCCTTGGGATCACTCAGGATTTTATCAGGGCAATTTCTGCAAAACAGGGCTTGTTTTCCCAGTTTAACTAATTTCAAGCAGTAATTATGTGGAATTTGACAAGTTTGCATATACTTCTTGAACTAGATAGACAGCTTAGTACAGCTTCAACTGAAATGTCTGGTCCCAAAATCATTTTTTCTAGTAGTTTGCTACTCATTTACCACGGTGTGTGGTATGAACTGTAATGCAGTAAATCTTTTTTCCAGTATTTCCCTGGACAAAACTATGTTTGCCTGGATATAGCCTTTCCAATATTTCCTTTTTTAAGACAGGAATTTTTCCCACCCTCACTATATTTTCAAGAAGTTACTTGATAACAGCCAATGTTATAGGAAGGCTAATGCTAACCTGTGGGGAAGGAAGAAGGGGAGAGAACTTTATTAAATGGTTATTCCTGTCACACTGAAACATGTTACAGATGTTGCACATACTCAGTCTAGAACAGCTTCACCTGTCCGGTCAATGTGTACCAGGTTTCTCCAGGGGTTCTTTATTTTGTACAGAGAATGTGATGCCTACTAGTATCTTCTGGTGCACTTTATTCTTTAGCCCTTTTAAAATCTGATTTGGTTCTGTTAACATTTCTTTTGATTTGTGGGATCTAGAAAGGTTTACACCAATATTTCAAATGAGTGCAGCATCTAAGCCACATGTAATAAAAAACCAAGCAAGCTGAAAGACTTGGAGCAGTGGAAATATAAAGCTAAATATAAGATTCTTTTTTGTAAACTACTTTTGTGTGACTAACAAAAAAACTTCACAGCACAATTGTATTTTTATCATGTCACTATTATTTTGTTTGAAGTATCTGTGAAGTCCATATTGCCGTAATTATGTTTTATTGTTCTGTGCAGCCAGACTATCAGTGGTATGTTCCTGACCAGTTTCCGCCAGATGCACAGCACAAAGCAAATGGTAAGACAAACAGCTATACAGAACACATTTTAAAAGTACTTTTCTCAAAATGGGTGTCTTTGAGGGATGTGGAGTAAATTTTATTAATCTACTGAGTGTATATGTGACAGCTTTGCATTAGAGAGCTGAGGTTGGTGTATGTGGAACGCAGGTGAGATTTATAATGTAATACCATCTACATGACTGCTTTCAGCTTTGTTGCGATTTGTAAAATGTCTCTGTTACACATTATAGGATCACGCATTTTCCTCATTAAACACTCTGTAACAGTCCTAAATAAAAGATATCCTTAAAGTTGTCCTTAAAGCTTCTGTTGATCCAGCTTAGATGAAATTTAATGATGTGCTGAAACTGGGGGCCATGATGGGGCAGATTTTAGAGGTCCTTGGTAATAAAGTTCAGGCTTTAGGATGTTGTTTCACCTTAAAGCAAAATGCCCATTTGTATTTCTTGATATGATCTGATAGTTCAAGGTGCTGGGTCTGAAAACTTAAAGCATATAAATGGAAAAAGTTAATCAGCTTTCAAGGTGCTGGTGTAAACTATCTTTTAGAAACCAGGAGTACTTAGTATTTGTACCTGGACTTAAAATCATGCCCAGTTCCTGGGTATTTCAAAGTACTTGTTTTAGACTAATCCAAAGATGGATGCCAGAGAGTACAAGGCAGAAGTGACTTTTTTTCTGTCTGGGAATCTGCCCCGCCAGATTTTCTCCTTCAGAAACTGCCTTAAAATGCTCAAAAGTGATTGAAAATTGTGGCACCTAAGGTTTCATGGTTAGCTCTGTTCTCACTTCTGGACCTTTTATAGAGATACCATCTCAGATGATCATCCTGTGCTGCAGGAGGATCAGTCAGGTTTGCTGGTGTGCACTGCAGGAACATGTGTTTCATGTGTCTGACACTTTACAGTGTGAGTGGGTACCATATGGGATGGCAGAGACTCACCACCAAAAGCTTTTTTGTAACATTTAGAAGATGATGATGACTACAGAACTATTACATTATTAATTATTGTCCACATTAGCACAGAAGAGAGGGTAGAATGGAAGCATAACTTGCTGAAATGGAGGATGAGCTTCCCATAATTACATGGTGGCTGGAGGGTTCTGATGTGGTCATAGGGAAAGTAGTGCTGTGACTGTGAGACAGGAGAGGGGATCAATTTTATATTTCCTCCCCCTTAAAGTGATTTATTGCACCAGAGAAGGATGAGGGAGGATGTTTATAACACTGAATGAAACAAGTCCGGCCACAAGCTTCAGCTGTGGTCCAGGGCAATACACTTACACTTCAGGGATCTGAAGTGAGTTCTTTCACCCTGCTTGATTATATGACTTCTTTTTCTTTCTTTTCTTTTTCTTTTTTTTTTTTTTTTTTTTTTTTCCCAAATTGTGCTCTGTCTTTCTATTGCTATTCCTTGTCTAGAGCAACTAAATACCTCCTCTCAATAGGACAATGGGTAGGACACTTGGAGGCTTTCCTTTAGTTTTTTTTTTCTTCAGGCCCCATAAAGAAGAATTCTCAATGAGTCTCACCACAGCACTGTGTAGATTGTCTGCTTTAACATCTTCAGGTCTCTTTGCTGATAAAGCAAAGATTATTTTATTAGCCACAGAGAATTCCAACTTCTACCATCAGTTAAAAGGCAGTAGCCTGGGTTTATTTATTTTATATAGTCACATATATTAAATCTGCATTGAAGTATTTTGAGAGAAGTTTCGAAGATAGAAACTCTAGAATATTTGACAAAAGTATTCTTGATGTTCCAACTTCTTTGTTCTGTTTTGTACAAGTGCTAATTACATTGGTGGATTTAAATGAGCTACTATGTGCAGCAGTGTTCCAGAGTCTCATTTCTCGTCTTTCATTTCCTCTTTAGGTGATAAACTGGCCAATAAATCTTATCACTTCTGAGATAGGGCTTCATTATAGAAAAACAAAGCAGCAGTGCAGCAACTTTAAAGCATGAGGCAGCTTCCTGTAGGAATGCTGTTTCAGTAGATTGATGCTCCTATGGAAAGCCCTTAAGTTTTCCTTAACAAATTTTCCTTTGACACTGGTTATTTTTTCTTGAGGAATAATTGCAAAATACAGGTGGTAACTTCAGGGCTGAACACAAGTGAAATGAATCAGGAAACTGATATTTTTTACAATGTACCGTCAAAAAAAGCCTGTTCTAAAGATACCTGAAATCTATGAGAGCTTCTACATCAACTCTAGCTAGTCTGTTATAATGTCATTGGGACTTTAAAGGCATATTAGCTCCAAGGAGGAATTACTATTTTTTTTTCCTGTATTTTTGTGTAGATATAGCTAGATTGTGTTTTCTTCCCTCTCTCCCCTCCTTTGTTAGGAAGTTATTTGCACCCAGGTACTTTGGCATTTGATTTAAGTTCTCCAGGTCCTTCTGTAACCAGGTCCTTCTGTAATTTCATGCTTTCTACTGCTTGTTTGAGTCTGTATGCATGGTGTCTTGTGAGTAATATCACTTTTTTTAGCTGCACCCATCATCTGAAAAAGGATGTCTTGAAGGACTGCTGTCTCTGTTGAAGCCTGGTTTGTCTATTTTCTGTAAGAAACATCTCTTTGCCTGTAGCTACAGGAACAGAATTATCACTGATTTTTTTTTTTTTTTTTTTTATCTGCTGCAGAAACTTGATCTATCCTATTTTCTAAAGTTTCTATTCCAGTCTACTGTTTTCCCCACAGTTCTGTGTTTTGGTAGTTGGCAGGCGATTGCTTATGCTCAAGTCTGAGGAGCAAAGTGGTGCTTTGGATCTGGCACTTCTTGATTTGAGCCCTTTCTAATTAGCCTGGAAATTGCTTCATCAGAATACAAGAAGGATGAGAGGAATATGGGGGGCAAAATGAGGGGAAAAAAAAAAAAGGCACCTCAAAA
>JAOEHX010060971.1:958-30444 GCA_025448015.1 Bolborhynchus lineola
AAAACTTATAAAGGGAATTTCAGGTTAGATATAATGAAGAAGTTCTTTACTGTGAGGGTGGTGAGGCACTGGAACAGCTTGCCCAAAGAAATGGTAAATCGTCCCTGGCAGTGTTCAAGGCCAGGCTGGACAGAGCCTTGAGTGACGTGGTCTAGAGACCATCCCTGCCCATGGCTGGGGTGTTGGAACTGGATGATCTTAGGGTCCTTTCTAACTCCAAGCATTCTTTGATTCTTTAAGAACAGTTACATATTAGGTCTTCTGTAGCAAAAGAAAGAGTTTAATGTTGAATTCTTGTCCCTGCAACTATAAAGTAAGTGGGCTTGTAATAGTGCTGTTACTTTGGTTTGTATTTCTGTAACCATGATTGGAACGTGGCCTTTACCCCACTGAATTGATACTATCATCCTAAAAAACTGGAAGCCAAAAGTCTGGGATGTGAACAATAGCCCGGCATATGTGCACACATACTTTGCCTCTCGGAATCTGTTGTGTTTTGCTTATTTCTTTTCCCCAAAGGAGAAATTTTAATTTTGTTTTTTTCATAGGCTATACAGTTTTTCCTCTGAATCATCTCAAATTATCTGTAATAAAGAGGAATTTTTCCAACCAGTTAGTTACTGCAGCCATGTGCTGGTATTTCAGATTATTCACAGTCTGTGGGAGTTGTATAATGAATATTTTAATAACTGAACAGAATACATATTGAAATGGATGAAAGCAGGCCTCTCCTTATTTTGAAGACCTGGATGTCTATTTTACATAATACTCCATATGATGTTAGCACCTATAGGAGGGAACAAAAGTGTGTTTTAGACTGAAAGAATGGCAAAAATGCTCATGTTTCCTTTGCAGTTTTTCAGCATCCCCCGGGAGATACCGATGTATCACCCAGTCTTTCCAAAGACCTTCCCTTTTTGCGGCAGTCACTGAGAAGTAAACCAGTGTTTCTGTACAACACTGATAATCACAAATTGTATGTCACAAATTACATGAAGCTGCTCCTGTACATTTGTATGCAAATTTCTGTAAGCTGTGATGGCTGAAGCTTTTCTTTTCTTGTACTGCTTATTAGCAACTTAGATGTTTGCAAACTGCTGTGTTCATTTTTTTTCTTCAAAAAAAAACAACAACCAATCTATGTTGTCAATAGAATATGTGACAGAATGGAAACACCTCTAATATCAAATATACTGTGTTAAATTTGCTTTAAAATATGTACTTTTTCACTCATGCTAGAAGTTTATATGAAGAAATGGTGCATTTTTTAATCTCTTCCCATTAGGAGGTTATGTCAGATCATAAGTAGGGATGGTACTGTGCTCCAGAGTTTGAGAAGCATTCAGATATGTGATACCTACCTACTCATAATTTTATGATTACACTGATGACCCCATATCTCACTGGGTAATAATGTCCTGGTCGGTTCTTTGAAGGTTTTTATTTCTTTAACTGGCAGTAGGACACAGTTTGCCTATCAGATAGAGGCTCTGGCATTGATATGATCTCGTGTGGTCTTTAGCAATGGCATGCTTTTTGTATTTTGAGGATGGAGATAGTTGTGTACTTAATCTTTTACTTCTGTTGTTTCTCCTTCTTCCCTTTCTCCTAGCTTGATCCCCCACCACTTCCCTCCATCTTCCCCACATACACATTTTTGCCTTCCTTCTTACTGCTGACTACGAGTAAACCAGTAGTTATTGAGTGAAACTGAGCTTCAAAGTGCTGTATTTCTCAGCTTATAACAGGAGAAAAACAAGTGTATTCAACCACTTTTGCTTTGCAAGTAGTTCCATGTGTCAAGTGCATCCATAAGTTATCTTTAACTGCTCCATCTTCACTTGGTGCCAGATGTACTGCAACAGCCCTTAAACGATTTGCATGATTGGGGCGTTATGTTTTCCTGGAGGCCAGCACTACTTAACCTGTTTTTTCTGTATGTGTGTGTGTGGTGGGTCTGCTATGTATTCCTGGCTGCCTGCAAAACTTAGCACTGCAGCTCATGAAGTTATTTATAGACTCACAGTGGAGAAGGCATCAGAGTATCCACTGCACATACATACCAAGGAGAGTGTTATTACATGCTGTTGGGGCGTGGAAGGCTCAAATCCCACTCCCATATGAATTCGTTAATGCTATCAGACTGATCCAAATCTTTCTGAATCCAGAGGAAAGACTTGCCGCAGCTTCACTCGACTGTAGTCCAGTCTTAGATTTTCAGCGGCTTGCAGTGCAGTTTGTCAGAGGAAAAGGAAAGTCTCTTGTACCTCAGGAGCATTTCAGTTTTCCGATATTGATAGTGAGATATTTTCCTTCCTCCTAAAATCCCTTATAGAATCATAGAATAGTTAGGGTTGGAAAGGACCTTAAGATCATATAGCTGAACCCCCCTCCCATGGGCAGGGACACCTCCCACTAAGCCATGTCACCCAAGGCTCTGTCCAGCCCGGCCTTGAACACCGCCAGCGATGGAGCGCTCACAACTTCCCTGGGCAACACATTCCAGTGCCTCACAACTCTCACAGTAAAGAGCTTCCTCCTTATATCCAATCTAAACTTCCTCTGTTTAAGTTTAAACCCGTTACCCCTTGTCCTCTCACTACAGTCCCTAACGAAGACTCCCTCCTCAGCATCCTTATGCTGTTTTACAAGGTTACCAGAGTGATACCTCACAGGGCCTGTAGGTAGAGAACAGTAACATACATTAATATGAATACATTTCATATTCTGGACTTAACTTAGTAACATACTGTATTAGGAGACCACCTCTAAGAAACCTCAAAGACATCATATACTTTTGCAGACAACTGTATCTGTTAAATGGCTTATTCCTGCTAGTGTTTTTACCCCAGTCCTATACCGGTGGCAGAACTGGCTGCTAGCTCAAGCAGTGTAGGTAGCTTGTTGAACAATTTAGAGGGAAAGATGATTGACAGATGGCTGTACTATTGCTACTGGCATACTCCTGCCAAGAGCTCCAATCAGATAGTGGTAAGTGCTGAATGAAGACTCTTGCTTAAGCTGCAGTGATTGAATGTGCTGAAAATGCTCTTTATAACAAACTCTTCAGAGAAGTTTTTGGCACAGGAATTTTTATTGATTCTTTGGTATGATCATGCTAACAACTTTTCTTACGGGGGAAAAAATAAAGACTTAGAGAGGACAGGAACAAGGAAATACATAGCCTAGGCCTCTAAGTGACAGAGGCATTGGCACTAAGTTCATGTCTGTTCCAGACACCATTTGAGTATTTCACATCAAATGAACAAATTTTTGGAGCCAAAGTTAGAGCAGAGCTCTCACCTGCTTCCCAGACGTCTGGACTGGTGTCTAGACTGGAGTCTTGTTATCTCTCTGGTTGTGATGCAGTGACTCTACACAGAATGGATATTCCTTCACAGGAATTTTAACCCCAATCCAAAAAAAGCGTAAACTGGGAGGTGGATTAACCACTTCAGACAAAGAAGGGAACTGAACCATGGGCGCACCTACATGCTGCAGAACACATAGATAACGGAGCTGATCTGAAACTGTTGATGTAGGGGAATTCTGTCTATTCTGTTCATTCTAGAGAGAGGAATTAATCCTACTTGGGTTATTGTTTGTTTGTAGTGTTTTGTTGGGGTGTTTTCTAGCAAAAGAGTGATGTTCAGCTTCAGTGTTAAATCTGTGAATCTGAGGTGAAAAGATACACATGGTACCATTAGGGACATAATTCTTACGCTTACTTGTCTGTCCTCAGTGTCTCCACACCATCCTTTTAAATGTTGATGGCTCTCCATTTTCTAATGAGGAGCTATAAGAGGCATGGTTGATCAGTGCTACAGGAGGGAGAGATAGAGTATCAGATATTTATGTACAATTTACCCAGGTTTGCATTGCTCATAGCATTGATGTACAGCTGTTTAACTACAGGGAATTAATTAACTCTGATATCTCAGAGTTCATTAACTAAGGGATCTGCTAGGCTCCATTAGCACAGTGACAGTTCGTTTCTTCCAGTGTCACTCATCAGTCCTCATTGCATCCCAAGTATCTAGATTTTTAAATTATTTCTATTTTGAGGAGTATCCACTAATGAAGAGTTGATTGCATTTTCTTAGCTCAGAAAGGAAGCAGGGCTGTGTATACCGAGGTTCAATTATGAACCTGATAGAGCAATTTTGAAGCCAGCTATCTATCTGAACTCAAATGCTACCTTAATTATTTATGTATTACTTGAAAGGAAACCTAAAAATATTCAGAGAAATAGTTCTCTTATCTTTTAGAATTATCTGTATAGCTATCTTCTTATAAAGATGAATTGCTGCATTGATATTATGTATGTCACTTATCAATAGATCCTTTGGCACATGCATTAAAAAATGTGATGTGGAAGTATTTTAAGAAGAAAGGAGACTTCAGATTATTTGTACTGTTACAGAAATGGAGGTTGCTTTAATATGTAGATGCATGCCAGTACTTATCTTGAGTAGGAAAAAATGCCTCCTCATGAATGTAGCAGAGAATTCCCTATGTCAAGATTAAACACCAAACCATGTTATACGATTGATTTCTGGTAGTGGAAGAACCTCAGCCCCTCTTCAAATCATCTTTATAAATAAAAAATATAAATTGAAGAAGACAATGTCAAGTATTGAAGGTTTTGAGGCTAGATTTTATTGTTGTTTTTTGAGGCTGGATACTTTTGAGGCTGAGAGAGTTGGGCTTGTTCAGCCTGGAGGAGAGAAGATTCTGGGGAGACTTCCCAGCAGCCTTCGAGGGCCTGAAGGAGGCCTGTAAGAAAGATGGAGAGGGACTTTTTACAAGGGCATGTGGTGAATAGGACAAGAGAGAATGGCTATAAACTGAAAGAGGGTAGATTTATATTAGACATTTGCAAGAAATTCTGTATTATAACGGTGGTGAGACACTGGCACGGGTTGCTCAGAGAAGCTGTGTCTGCCCCATCCCTGGCAGTGTTCAAGGCCAGGTTGGATGGGGCTTTGAGCAACCTGGTCTAGTGGAAGGCATCCCTGCCTCTGGCAGGGGTTTGGAACTAGATGAGCACTTCCAACCCAAACCATTCAGTGATTCTATGATGCTATGATTCTCTACTTGGTTTCTTTGAGTGCGAATAAAACACTGTCAGTATGTGACATCAGGCAAGTTTTGGAGGCACCTAGTATAGCCTTAGTATAAATTTCAGCATCCTGTGGAGTTTTAATTTAACACCAGTTCCTCTTGTACTGCCAACATACTGTTTTGCAAGATGCTTGCCAGAACACAGACTGTTTTAGCCCTTTTCCACTCATGCCTTGCAGTGTACCTGGTGTGCACCGAGGCCCACACTGCAAAGGGGAGCAGTGGGCACACAGTCCCTCTGCTGGGTCCGGCCATTTTCCAAAAGGTGTCGGGAATGTACAGAGCACCCCACGTGCTGTCTTGCAGCGTAGTTCATTCCTCTCTTGTTCTCTGTTTGGGTGGGAAAGGTGACCATGGAGCAGTTCATCTTCTTTTTAAATGGCTGTGTTTTATGTGGTAACTACATGGGATTTGTTCCTTATTCCAGGGAGGATTATCTGATGGTTGTTCTATGCATTCCTGATGCATTTGGGTAGGGCACAACTGTCATTTTCCAGTGATACT
The DNA here is from genome assembly GCA_025448015.1 of Bolborhynchus lineola. Lineage (NCBI taxonomy): Eukaryota > Metazoa > Chordata > Aves > Psittaciformes > Psittacidae > Bolborhynchus > Bolborhynchus lineola. The sequence goes on from JAOEHX010060971.1 coordinate 6,587, forward strand.
TCATCTATACTGGTAAGTAAAATAGGCCAGAGATGGTTCTCCTTTCCTCAGGCTAAAAGTCACAGCATGCTTCATGTCCATATGGCTAAATTCTCGTTTCTCATGAGAGGGTGGCCTCATTCAGCCTGTCGTGTGGGAACAGTCCCTGGCCTGTGCTGTCTCATGAACCATGCCCAGCCATTGTCTGGGAGCATGTTAGCTAGCAGGAGCCAAAACTATGTTGGGGAGCGGGCTTACAATAGAATAGCAAGGGCAGGGGCATGTCAGCACATGCTCTGTCCCTCCTTCCATTCCTGGTACAAATGTAACTGTGTCAATACTGATGTTCCCTCAGTTTAGCAGCATCTTTAAATCCAGTTTCCTGTAAGCCGTATAATCAGGGCTAACATTACAGCTCTATTCATTTTTAAAATCTGTATTAAATGGAAAGTCAAATAATATTACAGCAAAGCAGAGTGCAAATAATGGAACACAGCTGGTTTGTTCTTTTGGAGTGATGCAGTACAAAGCAGAGGTAGTACCTGCAGAGGCTTTATTTTTTGAGCTAAAAAGGGTAGTGTTTGTTTTTCAAGCTGTGCTTAAACTAAACTAGTACATATGTAAATCGAGATGCATGTATGTGAAGTTCCAGCTGGGGTGGGGGCGAATCCTAAACAGATTGAAGTAAGGAAATGAATCGTTAGGGGAATGTCAGTAAATATTCAGATATCCTCATAGTTTCTTAAACAAATGCACATTTGTAAAATATCAGATTGCATATTCCAAACACAACTCTCTGTCCCTGTATCCATTCCCAGTCTTATTCTGCAAACCAGAAAACCCCTACAGTCAATAACTCTACATCAAATAAATTCTGAGTATGAGTTACAACCATCACACAATATGGTTATGTTGGAATATTTTTACTATTTAATAACAGACAAAGTGGATATTTTATTTTGGAATCAAAGTGCTGCTATGTAGATTTATGGTTTATAAGGTTGGCAGTGTTTCTGAGTACTTTCTTTTCCAAAGTACATAAATAAAAAGTGGTAAAAGTTTTGTTTTTAGCTTATAAATGTAGTTAATCATCTGCTCAAACAATAAAAAATTCTATTTATTAATGGCCAAGAAATGTTAGGGGGTTTTGCTTTTTCTTTTTACAAGAGACTCATTTAAGTCAACTGGATGAAGTGAATAGACAGTGAATATCACAATGGTTTAGGGAGGATCATGGCACACCACTTGATTGTGGGGAACTTCAGGCATTAATCCACTAAAGTCATTACTGCCTCTGGGTCTTATTTAAAGGTCGTGGTCTTTTTAAAGGACTTGGTTGGTGAGCAGAGGAACTCTCAGTTTTTGATGCCTCCCATGTGTGAGCAGGTGTGCACTCCCTGCCTAGCATGTTCAAGTATGTTCCCTGCTTGGAATCTGCAGCACTCTGCAGTGGGTGGGCCATAACATGCAAGAGCTCTTGTGGGCTACATATGGATTTGTATTGATCATTCTTTTCTTACGTCCTGGTTTTTATCGTGGTTACAGTATATGCAAACACGTCAGGCATTTAGGCATGTGAAGACCTGGTTCTGTGTGATTATTTGACTTCCTGCAACTAATAGTGAGATTTTTGAAAGATTTAGTGCTATGCCATTGAATATAAAAGATGATTGGAGGCCTGTATGTGCAGTGGGGTTAGGTGTGGTAGATGAAATTTGTCCTGGCATCCTTATTGAAGCCTTCCTGTAGGCACTATCAGCTGCAGTCAGCACTGTTGCCAGAAATAACATTGCAGTGTCAGAAACATGGGTGTTTTAAGGGTATAGCCGGGGGACTTGAAGTATTCACTGATTCATTTAACTTCAAATTAATAAAGACCCACAAGATTCTTTTTCTTTCCTGGATTGTTGTCATTTTAATTCTTTTTAATATCCTTCATAAATACTGCTGGCATCCAAATTACTTATAACTACTTAGGAAAAAGCTTAAGTGTCATGGCACATAGAAAATACCCCCTCACATGCACATTAACAGCCTAAAATGAAATAAATTCCCAGCAGGACTGAAAGGAGAGGAAAGAATCCTTAAGATACAACTTAACCATCATGTCAGTCAACGTTATGCCCCCGCTTTGAACAATGCATTCTCTTTCAGTTGCTAGAATTTCCTTTTCTGTTCTCTTTTTTAATGGTAATAAGGAATAGAAATGATCAACAGAAGTTCTAAATTATGCACAGGCTATTCCCATTGGATACTGCAGTAATGATTCCTAGCATAAGAGTGAGTTTTGATTCTCAGAAAGTTATACAATGATTCTGAACTTCCTGGAAGAGTCCAGTTCTTCATGTAATTTACTACCTCTTTCCAGTAAGACTGCGGCTGTGAGAGTAAGGCAGTTGAAATCAGCATACACTTGGCCTCTGTGGCACTAACTTCTCCTGCACTCAGAGGCTGGCCCATAGGCCCAGGCACTGGACACTGTTCAAACAATAGGTGACCCTGAGAGCAGCCTGAGACAGCACTGGGAAGGAGCAACAGCATAAATTAAAAACTAGTAACCCCAATGATAAGTACTTCAAAGGACTGCCCTGTTGAAAGCTTCAGTACATGCTGCATGATGTCATTTAACCATCAGCTGTAACTACATAGAATTAAGACTATCTTTTATATTACGTTTATTGTTTTAAATCAGATAATGCATATTCACTTAAGATACACTCCTGCTTATTTCTAAAAAACAGACTCACAGGGGCTAATCCTTACAGTTCATTGTTCCTGCCATTGTACTGATTGAGTCTCAAAAAGACAGGAGCCAGTAGGTTCCCAAATAGTTATAATAATAGTATTAGTAATCAGACTAGTAGAAATGAAGTAATTTTAAAACCTGCAAAGGCATTTTTATTTGTGCAGGTTACTTTTTGTGTTTCTCTTTTTGAACAAACTGCAATTCACCTCTCAATGTCAGTGTGCTTTATAGACCACTTCTGTGTGCAGGTTTCTGTATGCATTGCCTGTGTTACAAATAGTACTCATAATTTTTTACATGTCTTTCCTTCAGAACATGGAAATTAGCACAGCAGCCATAGATTTAGCTTTAGAAAAAGCTTTTTTAGTCTAAAGGAATCTTATGGTGTCACTTTTAATGTCTTCTGTGAAAGTTAAATTTCTTTCTCTTGCTTCCTTTTATGTTCAAAAACTTAAATAATTTATTGGTGCAAGGGAATGTGCACTGAATTCAGTAACCAAAAGAGGATGTGGAAAGATTTATTGGGAGAAACATTAAGAGCATTCCTGGCCAGGTGTATTTTATTTCTTTTTCTGTGAAATGGGGGTGTGTGTGGAATATATGCCTCCAGCCAACATTAGATATGGCAGGAAGCCCATTTGGAAAGTAATGTCTATTAACTGAGAAGTGCTTCCTGAGAGAAAATGGACCAAAATCGATGAGGGCACGAAGAGACTGGTATTGCTGAACAGCAGATGTGCGCTAGAGCTAGAAAACAACTGCAGCATTTGCCGCCCAAGTGGGTGTTTGCGTGTGACTTCTGCTCTCCTTGTATGTTACACAGCAGCATATACCCATGGGAAACGGGGAGCAAAACTTCTGCCAAACTGGGTTATTGGGTTCTTCAGTTCCTCTTTGCATCCTTGGTCTGTGACAAAAGGTTCTGAGGGAGCAGGACCTGAGTACATACACTTGTGCACTCCTTGCTTAGCAGAAGGAAGTGTCACTTTGTGAGCAGCAAGACACAGCTGCTGTGAATCTCTTTAGGACAATTTTTTCAAGCACTGATTAAGTACTTTTACTGCATAATAGAACATATATTACATGAATTTGTGGAGAGTGTAATCTTTTGGGGGGTTACAAACAATGACACCTTACTTATTTTATGATTTTTATGACAAAATTCTATTGAAATACAAATATAATTTATCCAGGACTTATAAATAAATGCGGTATAAACTATAAATTTTTAATTCTATCCACTTACCTCTCTGGCACATTTCCTGTGATTTACATACAGTACAAAGTTAATAAGAGCATTATAGAAACACAGAACAGTTGGGTTGGAGGGGACCTTTAAAGGTCCTGTAGCCCAGTCCCCTGCAATGAGCAGGAACATCTTCAAGTGGATCAGGTTGCTCAGAGCCCCATCAACCTGACCTTGAATGTTTCCAGGGATGAGGCATCCAGCACATCTCTGGGGAACCTCTTCCAATGTCTCACCGCCCTAATTGTAAAACATTTCTTCTTTATATCCAGTCTGAATTTCCCCTCTTTTAGTTTAAAACCATTACCTCTCATCCTATCAGAGCAGGCCTTGCTAAAAAGTCTCACCATCTTTCTTATAGGCCCCCTTTAAGCATTGAAGGGTTGCAAAAAGGTCTCCCCAGAGTCTTCTGTTCTCCAGGCTGAACAAGCCCGACTCTCTCAGGCTTTCCTCATGGGAGACATGATCCAGCCCCCTGATCATTTTCTCTGGCTATGCTTCAACACAGAGTGTTCCAGGGACCCCTTTCAGTTTTTCTTTCAGTCCCAACTTCTTTGTCTCCAGCAACCCTCTATGTTACCTATTTGGCAGGCCTCCTCCTGAGTAGCCTTACTCATTGAAAAAGCAGTTTTAAAAGTTCTGGTTTTGTATAAGTTGTTGAAACCATTTCCTCTTTCTGCAGTACTCCAGGTTTCTTAAACATCCTATACAAATTTTTCTTTGATGCAGCATCTTAGAAAAATAGTATGAAAAATACAGAATCAAACTGCTCCATCCTCCTGCCCTAGGCAGGAAGCTGTACCTGCACCCCATTTTACATAAAATACGGGTCGCATGTTACAGGACTCTAATGATGAGTTTCCTTCATCTGTCCAGTAATCTGTTCCACTGTATACCAGTCCCTTCTGTTAAAACAACTCTCCTGACTTTTTATGGCCCGGTTTAGGTTCTGTTAAGTCTAATGCCTCCAGTTTTACCCATCATGGAGAACAGCTCTTGCTTTCTCTTTGTAGCTACCCTTCTGTATTTGAAAATCTAGATTCTCTCCACAATTTTGTAGACCTTCCTTTTCCTCTGTTGCTTCACAGAAATTGTTCTCTCATATTTCCTTTTCCAGGCATGTGTCCTTGCCTGGCTACACCTATTGCTGTTTTCCCAGTGCGCAAATGAAAACATTACTGGTCGCAAGAGGCCAGTCTTTTATAGTCAGTACAATTAGGAAAATGTGGCAAAGACAAAGAGCTCTTTCAAATGTGAGTTGGAGTGCTCAGTTAGCAGCACAGAATCAGTCTCATTTTATTACTCCTTCCTGTGTTGGTCCCTATACTTGCCTATCAAAACCAGACTACTTTTTGAAGTTATTTGATACAAAGATCAGCCTACACTACTGAAGTCTGAGTGCTTAAATGCCTGCGTGAGTTTAAGTAGTTTGTAGACTTCAGAGAGGATTCAGGAGGTGCTTGAAGTTAAAGGTCTTTTGCTGTGTTACCCAATTAAATCCATTTTGTTCCAATGTTTTCAAACGCCAAATTTTTTTACTACTTTTTAGATCTTAAAAATCAGTTAGGAAGGAAGTGACAGAATCAAGCTTCTGTTTTGGAGGACTCTGGATAGATGGCATTAGTTCTAGCAGTTAAAATACGTTCCTTAAAACATAATTTTGCTTGTTAAAATCATCATGGATACTGGAAAATGGATATTACTATGAAATTGTGTTTCCTTAAAATGTAAGTTTTAGAGGTTCTTCTTCTAAGTATAAATTTTGGGGTTTTTTTCAACAATGGTAATTTTGCATACTTGAAAACTAATTTTAAATATTTATCTTTTCCATTTTTGTAATCATATTGTTTTCCCCACTCCCTTTTTTCTTTCCCTAGGACTGTTTGCTGCTTCAGGAGACAGTAAATTCTGCTGCTGCTCTTATCCTGGCATTAATAATGGACAGAAACCCAGAGCTGATTGGCCAGCTGTTGGTAGCATAAGACATCTTGTGTAGCTTTTGGAAATGTTTCTTTTTCCTCATTCATTCACCAAAGGTCTTGAATCATTTTACCCTTTGATGAAAACTCTAGATTTATGACATTTGTTAGTAAGGTCTTTTTACAGTGTATTTTTGATACTTAAAATGCAAGTCTGATATTATGTATAAAGTATAAAATGGCATACAAATAATCCTGATATACACTGGGTACATACTGTGAGGAATGGGCCTGAAATGTTTTTGTGAGTTAAATGCTCCATCCCTGATAGTGTTCAAGGCCAGGCTGGATGAGGTGAAGTCTTGGGTGACATGGTCTAGTGGGAGGTGTCCCTTCCCATATAAGAGGAGTTGGAACTAGGTGATCTTAAGGTCCTTTCCAACCCTAACCATTCTGTCATTCTATATGATCATTTAAAAGGTGCACTGCTGACACCAAAGCATTCATGCAGAATTATCTTTAACCCATGTATGTGCATTGTACTCTAGGACTGCATGAATTAAATTTAAGATAAAATAATCCCAAAGCACAGCTCATCTTCTTTATGTAAAATTATTTTAAATTTGCTGCTATACCTATTAGTGACTGCAGAGTTCATTGTGCAGTGTAGCTTTCCTGACATCCACAGAAACGATATTGCAAGAAGTATTTGAAAGATCACATCCTTGTCCTCCATGGAATGAAGGTAACCTCCAAACAAAGGAAAGGTATGCATGGAAGCAGCAAGGTGCTAATCCCCAGTTTTGCAGATGCAGTATTCTCTGGCTGTAGCACTCCTTACTGCTACACTTCTCCCAGTAGCCCTGTGCCATCATTCAGAACTAGCTCCAGTGAGTACCGTATTATGTATACCCTTTGTATTTGCACGTGTATGTATGCGTATGCATGTGTGTGTGTGTGTGCCTGCTTAAAGGAAAAGGGTTAAGACTGAAAAAAAGTGTTTCAGAATCCACTCTGTAGGTAATGGAGAAATAGGAAGGTTTTGTTAGCTTATGCCCAAGAATACAATTTTCCTCTCTCGCTGGTTAGCATGTGTGTGTATTAAGTACTGGTGAAGAAAACTAAGTGTGATGAGTTCAGATATGTGCTACATTGACATGCAAGTGTGGAAAGTTAGGACAGGAAGGTGAAATGGTGAATGGTTATGCCATGGAGTATCTCCAGGTATCACAACTGTTAATAGCAATACAAGAGGACAGCCCCTGAAAACACCTGGCACTCCCTATGCATCAGACTCGGGGATTCCAGCTTTCTTCCAGCTTGTGAAGAGGCTAGGTTAGTGTCTTGTACCTGCCATGACTGGAATAAGGTCTTAGAGAATATCCCCACCAGAAGCATCCAGTGAATCTCCCATTCAGGCTGTCCTGAGCAAGAGCACTGTCAGTTCAGCAAGTTTCCCTCTGAAACCAGCATTCCTCCCTGTACTGCCACTATCTTCCACATCCTCTGGTGCTCAGACAAAATTTAGTATAGCATGATCCATGTTAGGTCCCCTTCCCCTGACTATATCATGGTTTTAAATCACTTTTGGAAGCTGATGTTGATCCCAAACTTCCTTTACTGCAAATAAAAAGTTGTTACCTGAGTGTTCTGTATCCAAAGTCCCCATATTCTTCCACACGGAAGTCATCCTAAGGCAACCAACGAAGTTCTCGTGCATTATCTGCTTTCTTCTTTGCTCCTCTTTTCTCTCTACTTTGATTAATAATCTGTCCTTTTCTGACATACAGCGTAAGCACTCATGTTAGTTAGTTCAGTGTATACAACAGGCTATATACAATAGGCATATTTTATTCATATATATATTCATGTATGCAAAGTATGCAAATAAATGAAGAACTAAGGAATTTATTATTGATATTCATAATTTAGCAGGACAGCTTTCACAAATAATTTCCTTAATTTGCTTTTACATTAATAAATTTGATGAAGAAATTTGTCTCACAGGCTTTTGAAAGACACAATAAGAGAGATCTCTTTGTATTTTGTGATTCCTCTTCACTTGAAGACTAGAATATTTACAATCTGTGATATGTTTTCCCCAAGTAATAAGCAATTCAATTTAGAAAATTCTTGATGTTTTCCACTCGAATTTATACATTTTGGTGCACTTCCTTAGCATCGGTGTGTAAATTGTCATATGCTTAAACAGAACCTTTTACTTCATGGGGTTGTTTTACTTATCTCATTCTCTTGAAAGGATTTCAGTACGATTTGAAAAGTTACTGTCATGAACTGCTGTAATAAGAAATTGTATCATGGTTGTTTATGGACTTATTTTAAGAAGAGAACAGGTAAGTTTCAGGTTATCAAGCATACTTAGTACTAATCTGAAATGGGAGATAATGAGCTTTTATTAATGTTGTGTTAATCCTTGAGTTACTTTTTTTTTTTTTTTTTTTTAAATAATGTACAAACACTGAGAAATCCATTTTGCTGGAAGCAAATACACCAACAAAGCTGCTAAACCAGATCATGAAATACTAGAACTGTGGTAGAAAAAAAAAAGAAACTGGACTATGATTAATGCTATTGTGTATCCAAACCAAATTTAAATGGTCTTTGGCATGATTGTTAATACTTACAATGGGAATAAAGATATAAAATGAAATTAAGAAACGGGTTGATTGCTTTTTGTCTGTGCATAGTTTCTCACAAATAGCAATATACATGAGAAGCTTGGCAGTCTTTTGTACACACATGCTGTTTTGAATTTAACTAGTGAATCAGTCACCACCCATATTGCTTTGAACATTTGGACAGCGATAACACAGTAAATAAAAGCCGAGACTCTGCCAGCCTTGCTTACCTTACTCCTCAAGCACTCTAATTAGTATTCCTTGGGTAGTGTTCATCAGAAAAGAGAATGCAAAATATGGCCCTAGAAGTCCTTTTCATAACTGCAAAGTTAAGTGAATTAGATTTGTATGTTGAAACTAACCCACTTCATGCAAAAATCTGAAAACTGAAGTCCTTCATTTGTCTTAGATCAGTAGACAGAAGAACTTCCAGTTACAATCTTTTTTTCTTCAGCTTTCCAGGCTACCTAACTTAAATGTTTAAGATGTCTTGATGGCCCTCTAGAAACTGAATGAAAAGGATAGAAGATGGTGAAATTAAAACCAAAACTGACCCACCCCCAAAACAAACTAAAGAGCAAAAAGAAACAAAGTGAGTTGTTACACTGTTGTAATCAGTGTCATAACTCCAGTTGACTTTAAAATATCACAATGAAGCTTTTAGCTCTTCTTGATAACTAACGCAGGCTGCAAACCAGAAAGGCCCTCTGGATGTCTTGAAGCTTTTGGTGCATTCAGACAGGTATTTCTACATGATGCCAGAGCTTCATCAGCCCCACAGTAGTGTTTTAGGTGCCATCCAAACAGAAGCTTTGAAGGACTCATAAGATTCCCCATTACTGCTTAGCACTTTCTGAGCTACTTTTCCTGACTTGTAGGTCTCTTCACCAGAGAAGGGTCATAGTTTGTTTGCTCTGTTCTCTGTCTTGGATACTTACTACTGGTCACTGCTTTTTGTTCAGGATTTACTTTTGCAGAAAAGCACATTTACTTCTGGATATGCCAAAGCCTTTTTACCTCACGTCTTCTTCTTCATGCACAATTTTAATCTGACAAAAGCTAGTTCATCTTACAAGCATCCACCAACATGTGCGGACAATGCATGCTCCCCTTTATTCCTGTTAAGATGTACCTGGATGAGCCAGAATTCTGGGCAAGAGCTACCTAGTGCAACTGGCCTGATGCTTCTGACATAAAAATGGCTGGTGGTTGTGAAAACTGTGTTATGGGATGAATCGAGCCCTTCAGAGTATTAGTAGTGTCTCGACCTTATGTTTTTTAAGACTTCTGATTATTCTTTGTGATCCATGTGACAGATGCATTAGTCTTATTCCTGCCTGACTGGGGAAAAAATAAAGAAGTATTTAGTTATTAGATTGATTAATGCAGATGCAAAGATTAATAGATAGTTGATTTTTTTCTCTTTGTGTAGGTAGTGAAAGAATGGTATTAAGAGGAATTTCCTCTTGTTTGTTTCAAAGATCACTTACTAAAAACCACAGCTAATTCTCACTGAAACAGGGAGAGCTGCTGAGACTTGTAAAAAGAATAATATCTTTAAGGGTTCCCATTGGTAAAGTCTGTTATGAAATGTTAAGATATATATCTTATCTTTATCTTACAGAAATATATAATTGTGATATGGGAGGGTGTTTAACTATAACTGCATTATTTCAAGCCAATCTTGATGAGCTGCATTCTGAGAAATTAAGAAACTGCTTTCCTCATCTCTGCCCCATTCAGTCAATCCAATCTTCTCCACCTGGTTTTGGGTAAGTTGTAGTGGCCCATAGCTTGAGGACAGATGCCCCACTCTGAGTGCCTACTGTGAAATACCAAGGCAAAGTATCAAAACGTTTTCAAATCTCTGTGCCCCCAGTGCCTGCACTTTCAGCTTCAAACTGGCTCCCTTGGCCCATTCCTCAGCCTGGCTGTTTACCACAGTTCAGTTTGTCTTGTGCTCCTGGCAAGCACTGAGGGAAAGCAGCAGTCACTGACAATGCATTTTTCCCAGTGTAAGTTGGTTTTGACTGACAGGGCTATAAAGCACTTGTGGAATATACATTTTCCTTGGTTATTTCTTCCAGGGATACTCAATTAGTTTTCAGATCTGAAAAACACAATTTCAGCACCTGTGCTAAGGAAAAAGTCCCTACTGTGAAAATGTGTTTATGATAGAAAACACTCTGCTTGTATACACCAACCTGGGGAACAAAGTGCCATTTCTTAATATATTTATTCCCAAGTTAATTAAGTATGCTTTTCAATCTTTAGATTGAAACAGATCTTGTCCTTCATCCTGTACATAGTCCTCTCTCAGAAACTGAAATGATAACTCAGTTAAAATGACACAACACTGAATTATAACACAATGATAAATGAGAGAGTAGAAGACTTGGACAAGGAAAAAGTGAGGTGAATTTAAATAAGATGGAGAAGCAAGGAGGCAAGAGAGAATATACCAGAGCTTCTCCAAATGGCAAAATCTGCAGGGGAGGCTCCTTGGATGGCATGGCATGCTGTGGGCTGTGGGCAGGAAAGCCTGCCAGGCACAGTAGCACCTGAGATGGCAACTCAATGAGGCATTTCTCTATTCAGCAGCCATTTTAGATAATCGCTTCCCTTGGATAATTATTTGTTTCTGCATTATTTGTACTTCTGCATCTCTTTCATTATTTTGCCTCCTTCCTTTTTGTTCCCTTGCCTCAGACTGGCCCTGTCACTTCAGATTTTGTGTTTCCTTTCCATTTCAGCCATTCCTGTCTTCTCCTGTGCTCTTCTCCAATCTTTTCCCCTACTTCTATTACTCGTTCTTTCTCTCCCTGTTTGTTGCTCTCTTTTCATTCCTCCCAGCCCACCATCGTTGAAGGAGACGATGCCCCCCCCTCCCCCTTCCCCTGCAAGCCAGGCCGTGGTCTGGCATCAGAAACCCTTCCTCACTCCTGGATTGAGAACTGAGGCATTTGGGCTTTGGCACCTCTGCGCTGCTCACAGCTGGGACCAAGAACAGATGTCACTTCCGCTGCCAGCTGCAGGCAGATGAGCAGCAGCTGCCCGGAGGGACAGACCTCCTGCATGGCAGCTGCTGGGCTGACACTCAATGCCTCTTAATAGCTGGAGTCAAGCTGCAAGCAGAGTTGTCCCTCTGGAGGGGGTATGATCTGCTCCAAGGTCAGGCCCAGCCCTCCCCTCCCCTACTTCAGTAGCTGGACTTGGGTTTGTGAAGTCCCCACCTAGTCAACGAGCCAGATTTGCAAATCCATCTGAATGGCGGCAGCAACAAAAAGGAAAAGAAGCCAAGTCCAGGTACAGCTTGCAGCCCTGGTGACTGGAAAAAGTGTGTTTTCACTTACTAACCAGTGGCTTTGCCAGGAGTTGCTCAGAGACAAAAGCAGAGGAACCCCATGATGCTGTGTTAAGCAGTTCCTTTCCACAGCAGAGGCACAGCCTGAGTGAAGCCCCGTTGAAGTCAATGGGACTGAAAGTTCCTTGCAGTGCACTCAAGAATGCTTGGCATCTCCTCCCTCCAGCCATCTTCAGCTAACTCATACATAACTGTGCTGGTTATGCTGGGGTTTTATTACTATTATTATTGTGCTGCAGTTTTAAGTATATTTACACTGTGCTGAACTCCCTTGCCGTTTGGTGGGGCAAACATTATGGTCTTGATTAATGCCAACTATACGCTGGAGTTTAGTTGTGACTCCAGCTTAAGCATGGGCCTACATGGGGCTACAGGAGCACTTCTCTCTGAAGTGCTGTTCAGAGTTTAAAGTCTCTGAAGACTCATTCTGAAAGCAGTGACAGCACAATAAGCCTAAAAGAATGGGTTTTGCATGGTTTAAGCTAGCCTGCAGGACTGGAGAAACTCTTGTTCTCTTCTGGGCACTGTTTTGTCCCTCTCTCCTGCTAGCACTGCGAGTTGTGCTGCTGTGTAGCAGGTCAGTTGAGGAAGCTGAAAAACTTTTATCTCACTGGAAACTAGCCCTGCAAGAAGTGATTAGCTTTCACCAGTCACCAGGTGGGACAACTTTGGGGAAGGATGTACGTCAGGATTCCTGTTGCAAAAGGATGTGCTAGAGACATAGAGGTCTTCAGTCATGCAAGCATGGATCAGCCTAAACTGCCTCTCAAGCTTCACTGTGGGCCACTAGATTTGTAACTGCGCAGTCTTGGATGCTGCCTATGTTGAAAGAGAAATGAATATTTGTTATTCTAACACTATTATGTCCTTCTGCAGACAAGGGTGTGTGTGTAGGTGAAGCACGGGAGGGTCAGTGCAGTATATAGCCCCTCTGTTGGGCTGTCATTTGCAGCCTTTGTAAGCAGTGAAGTAAACCCCAGTTGTATGTTGTGACATGCAAGCCTCTCTGAAAATGATACATCTGAAAATGCTCAGAGGTGAACTGCATTCCAGACTGGTAGGTCAGGATAAGAAAAGGAAGGAAGGAAACGAGGTGTCTCTCACACCTTCTGGGAGTGGCTGCTTGCAGCAGATCAAAGAAGTATTCCTATGATGTATATTTCAAAAAAAGCTGCGAAATTCCTTGAGTGCCCAGCACAAAAGGCATATTACTTCTTGGGTTTGGGGATTGTTCTTATTATTTAAAGCAACTGGCTTCGCTGACTTTGTATTTATTTAATCCTGCTTTCCATTGTGCATCTTTGTGTAGGCAGCTCTACAGAAGTGGAATGCGCAGGATTTGTCCAAAACTTCGCTACACCACAGCATGGCTACTTACGGTTAGTTACCGTTTAAGAACGGGCATTACCGTGGCAGTAATGCACCCTCTGGTGGCGACCATCAATATTTTATCAATAATCTTCCCCTAGTTGACTAAAGACAAGCAGAGGAAGAACCAGTATTGTGCTTTACATCTTCAGTGGTGCCCAGCTGCGATAACCTGAGGCATTGAGATGGGCTGAAGAAAGCACTGAGTGTGGTATTGGACCCGTATCAGCCCGAATGACTGCAGAGTGAATAACAACGATGTGACTTACAGAGGCAGCTGGAAAACATGCTTAGCATGTGGGTGAATGGAAAAAATGGGATTCATGCTAATCAGGCAGTGCGGGTGGAGGATGGCAAAGTAGTTTGTTACCGTCTGGGTCTGCTTCTGCCAACACCTACCTGCCCCGGGCTAGATTCTTGGTAGCGGTTTTTGCAGACCTATTTCATTCCTCTAAAAACACACCCTGAGTGAGATTTGCTTCAGATTTCCAGAAAACAGTAAAATATAGCCCAAATTGGCAAGTTCTGGACAAGTCTGTGCTCAAATTAGGAATCTTCAACTGCTGTTATGAATGATAATTTATACTATAGTGAAAAATCTCTTAAGTCTTTAATTTTAATGTTTTTTTTTTTTAATCTGAAATCTAACTTGATGAAAGCCTTATAACCACCAGAAAAATTTTAGAAAATAGCTGCACTGTACTATGATGGATGTGGTCGGTGACTCTAGTGAGCATAAATGAATAGCTGGTGGCTTTCAAAGTGGTGTTAAACCGGTAAATGTCAGCTCATCCTACATTATCAGTCTTCTATGCACGTTAAAAACCCTGTGTTTTTTGAGTGTGAAGTAAAATGGGAAATAAAATCTCAGTAAGAATTTACATCCATTAGATTCAGTGACAATAATAAAATGATTTCTAGTCCATGATTATCATAAGAGATATCCTCTAGAGTGAATCTGGAAATGTATGTTCTTCAGGTTTGTATTTTTTCCCCAAGAAAGCAATCTGATGGATCTCTCAGAGGGTATTCCAGGGCTTAAAATGAGATAATGTAAATACTCAATGTGGAAGAAATCAAACTTGTAGAATATTATCTTACAAGTGATGCCTTGTAAGTAAACCACCATGCTATTCAGTAGCTCTTTCATGCCCTCTGCAGTTAAAATGCTGTTTTGTGTCTGTGCAGTCAAATTGGGATTTTCCTAGTTATAGAATGTAGTACCTAGTGTTAATGAAGAACTGTAGAGTAGTAGATATTGTTGGGAATTTTGGGTGGTTGTCTGTAGGCTGGATTGTGGCTTTTATTACTCACTCATATCTAGCAAGCGTCACAGTAAAGCAAATGGTCCTGTGCATTCACAGCAGTACTGCTTATAGCAAGAGCTGAAAGCACAAAAGTAAGCAGAGGCGCTCCTCTATGAGGTCTTTGCTGGTGCACACTAGGTTTCACTACATGCATGGAGCCATCTTCATGCAGGTTTGGATTTTCATGCATATTTGCTGTCAGGTAGAAGTTGTGCGACTATATGAACTACTTTAAAACAATAGTAAGACTCATAATCGCATGCAACTTTTTTTGCATCATTTTCAGAGAGTGCTTATCACATTTACACATGGAAACATATGAAGCCAATCATCCTTCTCAAAACACTTATAAAAACAGGTGAGGAAAAGAGCCTTGTTTCAACTGATTGTGCCTTGATTACATTCAGCTGATTTCAGATAGATGTCTAACTTTTAGAGGTATGAAATTGTATGTAGTGAATCATACACCTTCTATTTACATTCGAAGACAAAAGTGCAAGAGTACATTCAAAATTTCATTAGATAAAAGAAGAAATGGTTACTCAGATGCAAATGAGGATGGTGAATACCTTTCCTGTAGGTCCTACTCGTAGTAAAAAAGCACACAATATTCATTATCCGTGGAGATGCCTCATGTGCATGAAAATTAAAGTTTTATCAAAAGGTAGTCTGAATAATATGTTCCTTCCTTATTTCTAGAGTGCCAAAGAAAGTCAGTCCCAAAGTACTGAAGAAAAGGATAAGTCCTGAAGAACCAAAGTAAAGGACTCTTGGGGAGGAAAGAACAAGTATGATCTAACTAAGTGAGAGAAATACAACAACAACAACAATAATCAGAGGAAGCACAAAAGTCAGCAGTGCTGAGAGGATGGACTGCTGTTCAAAACATCAAAGATGTAATTTTTCCTACCAATGACATTTCTAAAGACTGACTGCTGGTTACAGATTCTAGCCTGGATTTCCAGCATGGACTAGAAGAGGTAATTTCTTGTCTGAGCCCTCAGATTCTCTGCATATACATGTGTAATTGAAACAACAACACTTCCTGTAAGCTCTCTGGGCTATGGCTGTCACTGTCACATATGTTCATTAGCAGGTACAATACTTGGACTCAGCTGTTGGTCTGAATTGAAGTATTTCTCAAGAAACTAACATATCACTATAAAGTGAATGCACCACTTTGGGTTCCTAATCTTGGCTGAGACATTAACGTGCCAGCCACTTTTGAAACAGTGCCTCTTCTCCAAGGAGCTTCATAGCCTAAACAAACACCACAAGGAATGAGGCCAGACACAGGTGACAGAAAGAGACTGGAGAAGGCCAAGAACACACTGACTGCTTGAGGAAAGATAAGGTCACAGGGCAGCAAGGCCAATGCTAGATCACAGAGATCCCTCAGTTCTCTATCTTGCTGCTGTTTTCTCCCCATAAAACAGCAAAGTGCATATGGTGCACATTATCGCAGGTTAAAAGAACAGACCAGAGAGTCAGGGCAGCTGGGCAATAGTTCCACCCAGAGACAGATGAGCACTGGCGGGTTAGTAAATATCACTCTGCTTTAGTGTCTTCCTCTGTCCAATATGAATAATGGCTACTTCACAGCAGTATTTGTTACAGTGATTGTATTCATATTTATGAAGTCCTTTGTAAATTGAAAACCGTAAAAGCTTAAAAGTGTTGTCTTGTAAAATTTATTACTGCTGAGATGATACTTGAGTGCTGAAAACAGCCCTGTGTATCAGGGACCCCTTGATTAACCAGTTGAACCGTGGAAATCTCTCTTTTCCTGCATTCATTTTTCAGTGGCTCTAGAGATAATAGGTGGTATTACTCATATACCTGAAATACTGGCAAAGACCATGGACTGCAGAATTTATCAGTGTATTAAAATTATCCAGGCATGTTTCTCATTTGACTCATGTGATTTTGTGCAATAGAATTATGAATGCTCATCCCTGTTTATGGTCTGCATCAGCTCAGTGAACTGAGCTGAAATCCCTCTTGGGCAGACCCGAGGTTGTCACTCATACTGATGACCGCGCTGTTAAGAACTGTGGTTTTTTGAAAGTATTTAACAGAGGAAACCAGACCCCTCTGACTGGTGTGTTCAGTGCTAAGGGAGCGAGGCTGGTCCGGCTGTGCCTAACCCTGCCAGGCCTCCACTGTGCCCCACACGGTGGCGGCTTGGGCATGCTGGAGGCCAGCTTGCTCCCTGCCTGAGGAGAGGGCTGGGGGACAGGCTCTTTGCCTGGCAGCTACATCTAGGCTGAACCTCCTTCCTGATCCCCACTTGGGCTACACCTCAAGTATATTAAACCCTCAGCCCGATCCTGAGCCTGTTGCCCAGCTCTGCCCATCTCCAGGGAGGTGCCACAGCCCGGCCTAGCAGCACACTGGCTGGGACAGTAGCTGAGCTCAGGATGTGCTGCCCTGGGGGACCCTTGGTGGAGAACAGGCCCTGCATCCCTCTTCACCACTGCCTGCTCTCTGATAGGGGCTGAGGCTGACACCTGGTAAGACAAGGAGGAGAAAACCCTTGTGAATCTTCCACCTGAATGAATTTTGGGGAAGAAAACACGGTGTCTACAAAGCTGAAATGATCCGTGGAACCAAATCGGAGTATCTTGGGGGTTTTAGCTGACTTAAATCACATGAGCTTAAATCAACTCAACAAAGCCACTGCCCTGCATTTCTTTATGGCTACACTGGCTCCAGAGAAGAATGTCTCAGGCTCCCCACCCCACTCCAGCAGTCGTCCCCTAGCCAGGTGCCTGAAGAATGCCATCTCCCACAACACAATGCAGACTTTCCTCTAAGCAAGCTGTGAGGGAAGGGTGGAAGTCAGACGCCTCTGGCGCCTTTGTGGAAGATATTTGGCCAGGAAGACTACTCCAAAGGAAAGATGTGGCATCAAACAGCCAAATATCCCTCCTGTAAGGCAAAACGCTGTTACAGAGGAATGCAGTTTAATATGGGTTTAAGACAAAGCATTTGAAACCAACCACATTTAGATTCTGAACTATGTTTTTCTTTGAAAATACTTAAACATATGTTTCAGAATTTACTTTTTCTGTCACTATTCATACCAAGGAAAAATGAAATGCCAATTTTGGGCTTTGATTTAGGTTGAAGATATTCAAATATCAAAATTCATGGAGGAATAAAAAAAAATAAAAATCCATGTCCCTCAGCTCTTAGAGTGGAAATGAGAGGGCATGGTGGAGGTGTGCACAGGAGCTGGGGCTCCAACCCCAAGGCACGCATTAAGGTTGGGGAAGGAGAAAACAAGATCCCTGGAAGCACCTGAGAGCCGTAAAGAAATGGGATGAAACTGTCCAAAGATTGAGCAAGAGGAGAGAAGGTAAGTGATGATGGGATTAAGTTTGTTCCTGTGATAAACGTACAGTGCAACTCCTAAACAGCTTTTTCAGCGCTGTACTGCTCCGATTAGCGTGCCGGTGAATAGGGAATAACTGGAGGGGACGGGAAGTAAACATGACCGGCAGGAGAGGAGCAGAGAGCGAGCGCGGGGCGGAGGAGCGGCGGAGGAGCCGCGGCGGAGCCACTGGGGTCGGCCGCGGCGGAGCTCGCCCGGCAGGGGGAGTATAACACCAGAAATGGCGGGGAGCGGCCCTCGAGCGGCTGAGGGGCTGTGAGGGTGCCCCGGGGCTGGTGAGCTGTACCTCCGCTGGTGAAGCACACGGCTTCATCTGTCGAACTGCTTGGCAACTTAATCCTATCTGGTATGATCTGTCTGCTGTATATGATAAAGGTCGGTTAAAGGGTTTAGCTAATGTGAAGTAGTTTATGATGTGAAGTGAAAGAAAGAGGCGGGGGAGCCTCAGCCCCAGGTAGCTTCATGAAGCTTAATGTGACAAATGAGAGAATATATGCTATTCAGCCAATCCCTCACAGATTTTTTTAAAAATTACATTTACGATAATAAATAACCTTAAAAATAAAGTCATACAATCACATACTAACGGCTAGGGGTAAAACCAGCAACAGCTGTTAATACGTATTTATTCAGTACTAAAGTGCTCATTCTCCAGTTCTCACTTGTCTTTTAGGACGGTGGAAGCAGAAGGTGTGGGCTCTTCCCAAGTGGGTGCAGTGTAGTATTGTGAATGGCAGCCTAGAGACACGGGAGCTGCACCTGGTGCATAGTTTAGGGAAACAATTACCAGCTCCCCAACTGCTGCCAGGGCCAAGCAGAAACTGAGGGAGCTGCAAGAGCTCTCTGTGATCTGTCTGGCAGACACTGAATGTGTGCGCACATGCACAAAGGCACGTTCAGCATTGCACCTGCACACATGTTAATTTATAGGTCCTGCCTTTAAGTCAGGGCCAGCCAGTGTTTTCCTCAGTTGTCACCAGCCTCCTCACTCCTCTGTACCGTCTGTTGTATCAGCTTGTTTTAAGCAGTATTACTAGAGGTATGGATAACAAATGCCTCATGCCAGTTCCAAGAAGATTCATAGCTCTTATAAGTTGATTCGACTCCTTTGCTGAATGTTAAAGTTATCTAATGACCACTTACATATAATATGTTTGAATATCATATAGATCATTTTAGGTACTTCATCCAGAGAAAGTGGTGACTGCTATCAGAGCAACACCCAGAAAAAATATTCTGGCTGTATCAGCTTGCTGTATTCTCGATCTTTCATATTAGATTAAATCAAGTTCTAATAAATGAAAAAGATTCCTCCATCCGTTTGTGAGAACACACGACACTTTTCAGACACGCTTTTTTTCAAATTTCACACATTTTATCTAGTCAGCTCTTTCCAATTATTCTGACGTTTTGGAGACATAGAGATTGATGCCTTCCACTAGTTACTGTTAGCATTGGCTTGAATAAGTACATAATAAAACATTTCATTACCAGTGGCTCATATGTACCACTTTGCATAGGAAGATCCCCAAGTACTTTATAACCAGTTGTTAAAGGTGGCAGCAAGCAACGTGCAATAGCTAGAGAGAGCTGTTCCCATTTTGTTGAGACAGATCATTTCTTGGTCTCCATTTACCCAGAGCCTTGACAACAAGATAACACAATTACCCCTCTCCTGCAGGACAGGAGCACACACTCAAGAATTGCTACTGCCCCTGCCCTCACCTTTCTTACAGTAATTTGCTCCTGTTGCCCCCCATCTCCCATTCCCCCCTATAGTAGCTCATTGGTTATTTCCTACAGCAGACCAATATTCCAGCTGTTTTAAAGGATTTTGGGTAGGTGTTGCATTAAAAAAAAAAATAACAACCCAAATTCCAAATACACCAACTAAAGTCTAGCATCCACATTAAAGATCAGAAGGTTACTCCAGATAGAACTGCTAAAGCAGCACATCATGCGCATAGCTCTTTGTATACAGTATTCATAGAAAGAGAAGACAGCTGCTGAAGTTGTGACTTCTTCCAGTGCTTTCAGGCACTGAGAGTGCAATGAAGCTCCCCTGAAGTGGACAGTTTTGACCACCTGCAGTCAAGTAAACAAACTGTTCATGGAATGCCACCAGCCTCCACACTAACACAAGGACATATTGAAAGCCACTGAGGAATTGAGCAACTGAGCAAGCTGTCCAGGTGGAAGAGCGAAAAGTATTGTTCAAATTAATGGTTGCATGTATGAAAGGAATAAATGGAAGCAAAAAGAAGACATGCCCAGATATCTCCCCCAGCAACCCAGTGGTCCAGCCAGTGTACAAGGCATTGTACTGTGGAGATTGTAAAGAACACTCTCCCAAAACAAATCAGCTTCCTGCGTATTGTACTGGGCTTGCACTTACAAGCACTACCTTCTGCAAATCTAACAACCTCATGTGCAACACAGGTCTGACATGACTGTATTAATTTGGTTCTTCTATTATCCTGGCTTCTGTTACCTGTGATCTCTCTACAACGTGTTCCTTTGCATGGTATAGAAAGAAAAGGAGCAGAAACCAAGAAACAGGTGATTGCACAACCCTGAAAAGCATGGAGAGAGTCTTCATGGGGAGATAACTTAGAAGAACATTGATGTGGTGAACAACTGTATTTTTTTCTCCTCAGGAAAAAAGGGTCAGTCCTTTCCTTGTAAATGTGCAAAATTGTTGAGAGAAATATTGATTCCTTGCACCAGTTTCTCCTCTTTGTAACAGTGCAACGCCCTTGAATTTTGGCCAGTTTCTCACATCCAAAAGGTTAACAAGAGCAGAAGTTTTGACAGCTAGTCCAAGATACTTTATCTGATTTCCCCTGACCCTGAGGAATGGAGACAAAAAACCCTGTGTGTCTCAGTAGCGGCTAGTAAAAACATTGCACCTTGCCTTCTGAAGTGAAACAGGATTGAAGTCTCATGTACAAGCTATAGCATTCTGCAAGTAGTTTACCATAAGAACAGCAAAAGTCTTAAAATAAAAGCTTATAGGTTGTTTTGGTTGACTTACCACATGTAGAGACTTCCATACTTTAGAGATCTGCATATGATTCAGGGGTAAAAACTAACAGTAGTTTCAGGGATATGTATCAGAGAGGGTGAGAATGGGGAACCCACAGTCAGCACTTTCCACTGCACATACTTCTCAGAATGGTGAAAGCCCTCTGGTGACTCCTAGTCAGCTGCTTTTGCTCCAGATTGTATCTCAGCCTCAGCTGCATGTCCTACTAGCCAAACTCCCTTCTGCCACACCAGCTGCAAAATTTGTCTTCTGTTCACAGGCAGCTATTGTCAGCCTCAGATCCATCCTCTCCAGCCCCATGCTTTCATGAGCTTCAGGTGTGGTTTTCCTGTGCAAGGACTCTTCTCTACCCCTGAATAGGTTTTTCTTGATCATGTTGAATTGAAAAATCTCACTGACCCCAATTTCCTTGGGAGATCCTCTTCTATTTGCTAGAACAATATTATCTGCACCCTTAAATTTCTTCTTCCCTTGTTCTGTAATATCAGAGACAAATCTTTTATTCTCATTTTTATGTAGTCCTCTTCCACCTGGTACAGCTTACTTGCCAAATGCATATGGAAATTACGTGGTGCCCTGAGCTTCTGGGCTGCTTTACTGTCAACACAAGTCCATTCTGGTTGTTAAGTAAACTTACAGATACATCCACAGGTGCTGTTATAATTGAAGAAATATTTGAATTTAGAGCCAAATCCTAGTAAAGAAATACATGTACAAAGATTGCATACATTATATATAGCATGCACTTTCTATATCTATATATAAAATATATGTTGTATGGATGCAAATATATGCATAGATATGTATTTGTTGTCATTTTAATATCTATATTATATGTGTAGCAGAAACACATGTAAACAATATGCAGTTTGGGGAATAAGAATAAAACCTATCAACATTTAAGATGTTAACATTTAAAACCAGAGTGCAGATGAGTAATAAAAGAGGCACCTTCATCAGACATGTTCACAAATATCATGATAACCTAAGTCTGATTAAGCCAGATGTTGAACATGAAAGAGCAGGCAGGAGGCTCGGGAGGCTGAGAACAAACACGAAGAGACCCGGATCTGAGAGGCCATGAACTATGTTGAAAATGAGATAGTTAAACCTGAGTTATGCTGAATAAGCTCCAGTTTCTTATTTGAATGTTTTGTGGGCGGACCAACACAAAATGTTTACTCTCTAGACTTGGCAGGCTGTTATCTCTCACCTAACAACTTGCTGAGGCAGTCACAAACTGCATTGACAACACTCAACCAACTCAGCAAATATTTTTTTTTCTCCAGTAGTAGGGTTTTTTTTTTTCTCTCCCCAGTCCATAATGCTGTCATAGTATTTGTGAACGAGGAGGTACATGGTGTGGTACAGCACAGTACTGTGTTACTGAGTCCTTAAGCTGTGTGAGATCTAGAAAGCCGTATACTAGCTTCAGTAGAAGATAGCTGCCATAGTTTATTGCATGGCTCTGAAGAGCTCTCTGCCTTTCTACCATCTAAGGTCTGGCTGAAAATATTTAACCCCACCTTCCCAGCCATGTCTAAGTGCCTAACTGAAAAGCCTTCACTTGGTCTCAAGGAGTTCAGCTTTTTTTTCATATCTCACTAATTACCCAGAGTGATTAGTTAATGAACAGTTCCATTCTTTTCTACCCTACACTTATTCCACTAATTTCTAGCAGAAATTATCTAATGGAATGGTTTACCAGAAACTCCCAGTTGAAGAAAGCTGGGTTATTGACTCTAGTGTGCTGAGCACCAAAAGCCTTGCTTTTCTCAAAATATGAGCAATGGAAAGTCAAGGCAGGAAGCTGCTGGCTTTATGGATCTGTCCATCAGGGCTTACTCCCAGTTGGTGGGAAGCCCTCCCAGTCCTGCTCTTTGCATCCAGCACCCCTGGAGCTGGCAGTTGGAGCCTGGAATTGCTGGGCTCAGACAAAGCCCTCCTTGGGGCTGAAAGCTGGTTGGTTCAGAAATTCCTGCCAGGTTGCATCTTCATGTAGGGAAGCCCAGAAAGCATCAGTTAAACAAGAGGCTTTCCCTGTAATACCTGGTCTGAGACCCAGTGAGCCAGCACAGCTGTTACTAAAAGTGATGTTTTTCTCAGTTTCATAGTTGCTAAAAAACCAGCCTGAGCCAAAGGACTCATTTCTTTAAGATAGACACACTGTGTGAAAATAATGCTTTTTTATTTGTTTTTTTTAAATATCTGAATCAAGAGAAATTTGAAAAATAATAAAAATAATATTAGTGATTCATTTGTATTTGAGCTGAATCCTTGTTCTTGAAAAGTCCTGCAAAGGCAGGATCCTGCTCTTTGGCTATTTCTTTGCTGGCTGGTAAGCAATAATCAAATGAATGGTTTTAAAATAGTCAAAACTCATCTTGAACTGAATCCAGCACAATTATAAGCAGAAGGATAAACAAGAACAATAGGAACTCACAACTGACAGCTAGCTATTTTACAACACCTCTGGAAAATGGTCTCCCCAGGCAGAAAAAAACAACCCTCTATCTCAAAGTAGACTCTGCCCTTGCTTAAAATAAGGTCTGACTGGTGAGAGTTGTCCAGGGCTATGGATGGGTGGCTGACACATTCCCGGAGTGTTCCCAGGAGCCAAAGCCAACAAGCACAGGGCAACGAGCTCAGCTGTAGTACACAAAACCTTCAAAACTGGGTGGCTGCTTGCAAATTGCCATTGGGAATGGTCCTGGAGATCGCCTGCTTCTGATTTGTGCCTGGGTGTGGTTTGAAGGGTAGTTGGCAGCAGCCCTGAGGGTGCTAGGGACTTGCCTAACTGTTTGACTCCATAGATGGTGAGGCACTGGAATGGGTTGCCCAAGGAAG